>DVYV01000007.1:0-13169 GCA_018236405.1 Emesis brimo | reverse complement strand
AAGGGTAACCGCAGGATTTCCAGTTTTCAGGATAACGTGGTCAAGACAGTGATCTATACGAGTCGGAAAAAGATGTGGAGGTAACATTCCATGGGATGCTGTCACGTTAAGGTAATGATTAGTATTAGGGTCGGAGGCATTTGTAATGATGTTCATGTTTATATCACCAATAATAGCAATGGTTTTGTATGAGCGCAATGACATTAATAAGTCATCCCAGCCACTAATAAAATTGTCAACAGTTCTAAAAGAAGGCGGCCGGTATATTGCAAGATTAGCCATATCATTAGACGGTTTGATGATTAAGCAATTGGCATCTTGGAGATGTGGCTTTTCGACAGTTACCTTACTTTTCTCTTTAATGTAGGCAACAACTCCATCATTCTGGTTAGAGCTATCAGAATAATGACAAGTGTAACCTGGTATCGAAGGGAGAAATGGTCATTTTTGTAACCAACACTCTGATAGGACAATTACATATATCCGGTTCGACTTTTGTTCTATGTAGCATCAATAAGAGATTATCAAGGTTTAACCTATTACCAATACTTCTAATATTAGTGTGAAATATTTTCAAATTATTATTACAAGTGTCGGCATTCAAATTATTAATATGACTAGTTATAAACAAAATTGCAACAACCGAATAACAACACCGGCCGTTGAGATAAACAACACGCGCACTTGTGACGTCATCGACTTATCACAAATACAGGCCGTATACATATAAGGAAAGGTGTTGTTATTCGAGAGTCAGTTAATATTGAGTTGTGGCAAGCGTTGGACGTTGGACGACAAGTAAAAATAATGTATACATAGAATTACGCTATATATCAGGGAGTAGGAAAACCGTGTGAGTATATAATTTTGTTATTAATTAATTTACTTGAGAAAATGTGCAGTAATTAAGAAATATTGTTAAATATTTAAATTTAGTTCATTTTACTGTAAACATTGACTGTTCAAAGTTGTTATCTTTTCAAGTATGTGAAATTATAACTGATTTTTGATTATCTGAATACTAACTTTGTTTTGATTATTTGACATTTGAATACTAACTTTATTATACACAATAACATTTACAAAATTATAATCCATATACCACAGTCAAAAGCAAAATACTGTCACAGGAAATATACATATTACAGTTTTCAGGAGAGTGGGCAGTACCGCAATTGCTGACACTGTTGCTTCAGGATTTTGGCTTTTGAAATGATGTGTAAGTACGTTGGGTTTGTTAAAAGTGTTTATTGAATGATTCCACAATATTGATCTAGTTTGATTGTTATGTTCGAGTTAACTCTTAATGTTGAAAACGATTATAAAATGTACTTGGATGCTTGATAGTATGTTCTTCCGTTAAAATTACGATTCGTGACTAAGTAATTTGTTCAAAAACACTGTATAATGTAGTCGCGCAGATAATAAAATCGTCATTCTGTCGTTGATTTGGAATACAGTCTGTGCGTGCGTCGTAATGTGGATGCGGGGAATTTGCCGGCTGATTGTGAGTATAG
This sequence comes from Emesis brimo, assembly GCA_018236405.1. Taxonomy (NCBI): domain Eukaryota; kingdom Metazoa; phylum Arthropoda; class Insecta; order Lepidoptera; family Riodinidae; genus Emesis; species Emesis brimo. The sequence goes on along the minus strand of DVYV01000007.1, from coordinate 11,652 downwards.
TGCGTTAACAGAGAGCAAACAAAAGATTTAGAAGAAGAAATTTCTTCCAATTCAGAACTAATTATTTTGCGATCATCGATATTTGAAACATATAAATTTAACATATTTGTAAGTTACATAGTGCACAGCGTATGAGGCAAAAAGTAAATTTATTAAATGTATATATGTTTAGCTGGACCGCTAAACTTAAAATGTTCAATATTAAGTTTTGTGTTACCTTTATTAAATTTCTTGTATGAAGTTAGTAAGTTTTCTTTCATTACATTACTAGTAAATTCCATAATAATAGTTTTATTTTTAGGTTTTAGTTAGATGCGGAACACATCTTTCACATCATGAGGTTGAATTTTGATTTGAAGCACAATTGCAATATCCGTAACGGTCTTTAGCAAACACGAAATTTTGAGAATTAGTTATTTTCAGATCATTAAACTCAAGAAGGAGGTTGTCATACCTTTTGGACAAAAATTTCAAGGACTCACTTATATTCCCGTTTTGGGTTTTAATTTCTTCCATCGTAGAATGAATTTGCTCCATCTTCTTTTCCTGCTTTTGTTCTGCATCCTTTTTTTCAGACATCGCTTTTATCTCAGACATAAGGCTAGACATCTGCCTTTCCACATCAACAGGAGACCAACGTTGAGTCACTGTGTACCCGATATTCTGTTATTAACGACAAGATCACGACACATAACTTGCCTTACGTGTTATGCACTCCTATTTCTGTATACTTATTAACTCACAGAAATTACCAATTATATAGTCAAAAATATAATTAATTCACAGTTTTAGTAAACACGTCTGAACGCTGATAGGATGAAATCAGAACCTGGCATTGATAGTGACGAAGATCTTCTATTAACTAAATGGATTCACCAGTTTAACATGTCAGAAAGATTTACAGAGAATCTCCAAACCTACATCAAAATAGACAACTGCCTGCTTACATCAACTTCACTAACAGACAAAAATATCTTGTATTCAGTGAGAAAAACTGAACATCAAGAAAAAGATAGTTCTTATGAAATTTCTAAAACTAGTCTGACACAAACTTTATCTAATTCAGATTTTTCCTCTCCCCATTCAACGACCACTCTCTGTAACGCTATAAAATGCACAATCCCTGTCGCCACGTTATATAGAGTATACACTGTATTTACAATATTTATTTCCCCAAGTTTACTTGGTGAATTGATACTAAATAAATATATTAAAGCAAAACGAAGATAAATTTGTATATCTTGGATATGCTTCTAGTAGAAATGAAATCAAAATATTCTCATAGATCCACGCAACAATTTTGTATCTCAGACTTTTTCGTTCGTTTACTATTCGTGATATCAACAACAATCGGAGTAAACTCTCTCCGGTTCTATTGGAGAATAAATATAAAGCATCTCAATTTGTAACTGAGTTAAAAACTATACATATATATTTTGTTTCTTTTATAAATTATAACTTAACGCAAAATATTTCAAAACAGTGAACCTATTACATTGATTTGAAACGAAATGTATTTTTTTAAGTGATGAAATAATACGGAAAATTCTTTATGACTTAACTGATTGGAAAATTAAATTTATTACGAGTATTAATGTTTTGATTAATTTGGGACATAACTTCCTTACCTTTGTCCTAATAATTTTGCCCACAACATAGTTTTTCTACAAAAATGGATATTTCTACCAAAATATACAGCAACCTAGATGAGGTTATAAATTCTACCACAACATGTATTTTTTCTTCAGATACTTCTTCAGATACGTTGACGATTTGATTTGTGGTAACAATAGTATTCCGGAATTAAATTAAATATGTGAAATGATTGATCAGGTCTTAAATCAGGTCAGGATTTTAAAGTCAGGATGCTGAATATTACAGAAATGGATTTTTAACTTTAACCGCGAGAACCCTACTGATGTATTAAATGTAACAAAAGAACTCGCGTTGGGTATCTGATGGAATAATAGCTCTGATGAAGTGATATTTTATTCGCAAATGCAAAATAATTATGACAAAGCAGTAATAACGAAATGTAGTATCTTATCCAGTGCTTTGCAGATTTATGATCCATTAGGCCTATTAAGTCCCTACTACGTTATACTTTCCATTTGTTAACATAATAGTTTTGTTAGAAATTGATAATGGGTTCAATAAATACCAGTAGAATTCAAATTTTTGTAGTTTTACTTAATTATTATTATGGTCACATGATCATGATGAGATATTGTCAAATAATGCGATATACGAACAAAACATAATTCTTCTCGGAGCCCTTAAACATAGTTTCAAAACTCAAAATATAGTTCTTCAATTTAAAAGTTTGAAAGTGTTAAGAATCACTAATACATAGGTATTGCAATAGAATTTTGTGTGAAAATATCAATAATAAGCCATCTTATTAACCGTTTGTTATATCAAAGCTTGGTCTCACTTAAAAATCGATTTGAAATTTAGTTTGACAGGAAGCTTTTACCGTAGGATCCCATAAAATTTTAATGAAAATTTTATAAGAAGTTCAAGAGTTTCCAGTGGAAGGCAGCTATTTTGTAGTTATAATATGGTGAAATTTTTATAATAGTACATTCTTACCTTTATCACCTCTGACACGACAAATGAATTTATTGCCGTATTTGGTATTCAAATAATTGCAAACTGCACTAGTGTAATAAGGAGGAGCGACATCACGCTGATAAAACTGGTTGATTCGAACGGGTAGGGCTCATCTTCCCGTAGTTTCTGTTAAACACCCCTCAGTAATACTTGGCCCGTTGTTATATTCTCTATTTTGTTCATCTAAATTTGTGAAAGCTAAAACTTTCTTGATGGTGGCCGCTTTTGATGACGTGAAAATTATTTAATGTGATCAATATGGCTGTACGATATCCACACTCGTATAAATAATGATTCATCAGTCCACAAAATGTTAGCGTTAACGTTTCCTAACGACCACTAATAGAAAACTGTTCCGGCGGATCCATCATTTTCGAGAGGATACTGCGCTCGTTGACAATGGTATTTGTGCAGCCCTGTTGTCTTTAATAGATTCCACTACATACTGGCTAAAATTAAAGTGACTAGCATAATTCGAGCTAGCATAAGGAACCTGTTTAAAACACGCTAGCACTGCGTACTCAACTTCTTGTATAATTGTCAATTGCCTTCCATATTGGGATAAGTGGATAGGTGTTATAAACTGTCCATAGTTTAGCAGACGTTGATTCGCAGCTAAAATAGTTTACCTATTAAGAATTTTCATATAGATTTAACGCCACCGTAAGAGTAACATATATTCAGCTCTGTATAGTCTTTGATACCACTACCACTACGTCAGAGACAGCATCGTATCATTTCGTATAACTCACACTTCGAGGCGCATCCTCAATGCGCCATTTTGTTAAATAGTCCAAGAGAAATAAAAAAATGTACAAGCACTACGTCATGGCGCAAAAATCACTAGATAGTGGACAAAGAAAATGACACTGCGCAGTGCGCTGGTCACGGTGGCGTGGGGGCAGAAATACAATACACAATACAAACGGGGTTGTGCGGGGAGGGGGAAGTGATGACATTAGACAGAACGGCGCCTCGGTGACGCGTTAGAGTAAAACTATAGTATAAAATCATTTGATATTTGCGCAGAAAAAAAAAATATCCGTGCACAAAGCATGGGTATAATGATAACCCGAGCAGCTTCGCTCACAAACCACCAAAAGTTATACCCCTACCTAAAACCGGAGGGTTTCTTCCTCTTGTACCTATACTCGCTGGATTATCGGCTGCGGGAAGTTTAGCTAGGGGTGTAGCCGAAATAAAAAAAACTATTAACGGATTCAGGGCTGCAAAAAATCGATTTGAGGAATTAAAAAGACATGATAAACAATTAGGATCATGTTTTATTGGAGAAGGACTACGTCTCAAACCATATAAAGGCGGCTTGGGAATTTTTGTGTCAAAGAAACAAAACTAGACTCTCAGCTACCCAAAACAGCTTTAACAAATCTTGATATAATACGTTACTCGAAGAAAATTCCCTTTTTTCGTGGCATATTTATGAGAGATGAATTACCAGAAAAACCAATACCATTTGAATGTGGTATTATTAATCTGGATTCTTCCAAAACTGCTAAGACTCATTGGTATGGAAAAATAAATGATCATATCGAATACTTTGATAGTTATGGTAACCTAAAACCCCCTAAAGAATTCATAAAATATGTGAGAAGAAACATAAAATACAATTATGACAATTTACAACTAAACCATTTATATAATTGTGGGCATTTGTGCTTGAAATTTCTTAATTCATTTTGGGCGACAAACAAACATTTTGTGGATTTAAATGGATAGTATTAAAATTAGATTTGCAGTCATGTTTTTATGTTTAAAGTCAGTTGCATAAAAGTAAATGATGGCAGAAAGAGATTTTCAGAAATTATTTGCCTTAAGGTGAGAAAGTACGCAATTGTCTGTAATAATTTATGTTATTTAATTATGATTAACTTCAATAAAAAGGAAGTCCATCATAACATATCATCTACTTCACGTACTTTATTAAAAGAAGGAAGACGTTCAAGTGTTCAAAACGAAAGACATTCAAACAAAAAACCAAGAATATTAAAAAATTTCTTCCGTCCCTCGGATTTAAAGTATAAAAATAATGCTTCAAATTTCGGATTTTTCACAACATGATAATTCTATTGAAAGTTATGAAATTCATAGTTATAATCCCTATAACAACAGTTTCAAAGATAATGATAAAATTAGTATACCTATTCATCAGCAGGACATCTATGTGCTACCATCTGCTAGCTCAATTTATATTGAGGGATACTCCTCCGTGATAAGCAAAGATTTAGCAGGAAACGTTGTGAAAAAAGAGTTAAATTTTTTCACGCAATTAATTAACAGTTCAACATCGTCATAATGTAAGCTATGGAGCCAAGTTAGCAATTTTATTTTACATTTACAAGGCGAGAGAGTATAAATATTAAGTAGATTGTTTGCTCTATTATAAAGCTTCGGACTAGAATAGTGAAAGTGATGGCTTAAAGAAGCTAGATTGCATTTCACTAGCTCACATACATTGTAACGACTTCTCTGGTCCTTGAAACGATCATAGTCAAAGAGGATAAGTCCTTAATAAGGTTTGAATAACGTACAGTTTTTTTACAGAGAGGCTTTTCCAATGCTCATACAGAAGCCTTGTAGGAAATCTTATCGGTTTAAAAGCCATGACTTTTAATACTGCCCTTTGTGCTCTTTCTAGACGCAAGAATAGAGTTTTTGCAGATCTTCCCCAAGTTGTAGTGCAGTACGATATAATTTATTGTGCAAAAGCAACGTAAACTGTCTTAAGAATAAAAGAATCAGCACTAGATCTTAATTTTTTAAAAACGTAAATAAGCTTCCTTACTTACGCGTTCCACGTTATACAATGTGCATCGATCCTATTTGTATTGTTACATATATTCACGGACGCGTGCCAAACAACGTATGGGGCGTGCGCTTACATTCGAACGATTAATACTCGTAGTAATTCATTAGTTACTGTTCGCTTGTTATGTTCCAAAGGTAAGGTGTGCCCCACTAAGCCTACCACTATGCCCAGATTAGAATTGTGCGGAGCGGTAATAGGCGCTAGGCTATACGAAAAATTAATAAATCGTTGCGCTCACAGTTTAATAAGATAGTATTTTGGACGGATTCGACTATTTTGCTGGGATGGTTGAGTTTGCCAATTAATTTGTTAAAGCCATACGTTTAGAACAGAACGTCGGAAATTCATAGTTTGACAAAGGGTCATCCCTGGCGTCATGTACCGGGTAAACAAAACCTGCAGACTTGGTGTCGCGAAGTCAAAATCTAGACGCTCTAAGTACCTTAACGTTATAGTGGGAGGGTCCAAGCTTTTTACACGATTTAAATTTGGAATTACCTAATTTAACAAACATTAACTACACTAGTGACGGCTTACCTGAAATTAAATCAACTATATCTTGTTACGTAATTAATCATACTACCGATATTCATTTATTTCCCTTTTTTTAGATTTAGTAAATGTATAAGATTACTAAGCACTACGGCTTATGTATTACGATTTATTTAAAACTCGCACAATAAAACCCAAAGGGTAACAGGATTGTTAACAGGGAATGAAATTAATAAATCAGAATTAAAATTAGCTAAATTAAGTCGGAAACAATCGTTTCCCGAGTTGTATAATTCTTTTGTAAAAAACAAACCAATGAAGTGGAGTGCTCAGTTATCAGAACTAAATTAATTTTTCGATAATATTCACCAGGTAGTACGAGTTGGGGGACGTATTCAAAACGCATTAGATTTTGCTTTCAATAAACGGCATCCTATTTTATTAAATTTTAAACATCATTTTACATTATTACTGTTATATAACACGGGCACAGACGTCTGTTGTATGGTGCACCACAGCTTCAGCTATATACAATCAGGGGTTCATGATGGCCTATCGGGGGTCTAAATCTTGCAAAAAATGTATTATTTAAGTGAATAAAGTGTGCTCGTTTTCGCGCTAATGCTATTAAACCTATATGGGGAATCATTCAGTCATTTCCCCTCAATCTAATATGTGATGGAACCCATTGCAACCTCAACTTTATTTCATTAATTTATTACATTAATTTTATTTAATATTAGGAGATTGTTTGTCACATTCACAGTTTTGAATTTGTTACTTTTACTGGTTTTGCATAAAACTAATGATCTTATTCATAAGGCTGATTGGCTAATGAATATTATATTTTAATTTATGTAAACACAGTAAATTGTAAAAAAAATAATTACGAAAATAAAAAGATATATGTTCAATTCAAACTCACGTCGAAAAATAAGCTTAGTAATCAAGGTTTAAGAAACAATGGGGTAAGGCTGTGGCATAAACGCAGCCGTGTTGTACGTGAATACGCATATGTAACGGATTTTACATAAAATATTTTTATTTTTATAGTTTAAAAGCAATATAAAGAAAGGAAATAAACACAAGTAATAACTATGTTACAATGCAACTTTATTAATTTCCATAGGGGTGTGATACGAATGACCCAGTCGTTGATCCGCTCGGCTGTATACATTCTTTCACGTTCCCGACACTGCTTGACTCAGCCAAATGGTATTTTATTACCACTGATCGATTGGTCATGAGAATCCCTTTCCATTTGTATGCGGTCTCCGTGCTTAGTTTTGGCTTTTCGATGCGTATAGTCAGTAATTGTATGTATAATTTTATTCTTACACTTCATTATATCCAACAACGCTATTTGACTTTTTTATGTTATAGGAAGGCAAGTAAGCAGATGGCTCTCCTGATGGAAAGAGATGATCGTCACCAGAGATGTTAATGGTGCGTTGCTATCCGTGTGGCAAGGATAAAATGCCACTTGCATAAATTTACTCGCTACTTTACCGTCCATACCGGAAAACGAAAGTGACGGGCACTGACTCTATTGTGGCAGGAAAAAGCAAGGTGGTACCAAAATCCGGGCGAGACGTAACAGAACTCTACCACCTAGTAGATAGTCAAGGTGTTAACCAAACGTATTAGCCTTCTCTCCCCTTTTACGAGATGCCTAGCAGTAAGGCAGTTGAACTATTCTTCTCAAGGGGCCCGGATCAACTCGGGGGGGCAGATTTTGTATACAGGCTCGCAATTGTACTTATTTTCATTAATTGCTTTTAGTTTAAGAATTACTGTACACAATAAAGTGGTAAATAAATAAAAAAATAATTAAATAATGCTAATAGCTAACCATCGAAACTTAAACAAACTACAAATTTCGATACGTAGCAAAATTTCAACAAAATAGCGGGGTTTCCGCCATTATCGCACGCGATTAGTCGCATTCGTTACTTTTCGTATTTTTTTTTCATTTAGCTATTTAGTGTCGTAATTGAAATTTGGCTGTAAAAGGTAGATTAAAAACTTGAGTGCCAATTTTTTTGTTGGAGTTATACTTTCCATGTGTTAACATAATAGTTTTGTTAGAAATTGATAATGTGTTCAATAAATACCAGTAGAATTCAAATTTTTGTAGTTTTACTTAATTATTATGCTTGACTTACCGTCGCTAAGTAAATACAGTGCATGTTACGTCTGCAATAAATAATTAATAATTGTGCGTTTAAAGTTTCGTGTGGTTGTAGTATCTTATACCAAAGTGAAGTTAACTGTACGACCTATCGATATACACATACATAATTTAAATTAGTGCATTAAATAGTGAATTATAAGTAAAAACTTTTTTGTATTGCCAAGTAATAAAACTGTGAACCATTTGCCGCTCGCTCGCTTTGACGCATTGGCGTAGGATATTTAAGGCTGGCTGAACACCTATTATCAACACGTGATGGATAAGTATACTTGTGTTGGTTGCAAGTCCCACTTTCAGAATAAGGAATTTATGACTTGTCATGAGTGTAAGCAAAAGTATGATTTATTGTGTGCAAATCTCTCACCCAAACGCTTTAAGAAAATGAATCACGATGTAAAATTAAAATGGAAATGTTTGGAGTGTAAGAGCAAACAACCCAAACAGGATAACTCAAATACACCAGTTCGCACAGCTCTTCAGTTCGAAGTTGACGAGGAAACTGATGCTGCTAATTTATTGCAAGATAACAATGTAACTATGCGGCGAAATCGTTCTGCAAATACTTTCGTAACAGAGGAAAAATTAGATAAACTTAAGGGAGAAATGATAAAAGATCTTGAGGCAGTGCTTGAGGCTGCACTCACGCGCTTAGTTCATAATCAGTTAAAAGATATAACTAATCGTATTACCGAATTTCAAGAGTCAATCATGTATATAGGTGGGCAATATGAGGAACTCAAAAACCTTCTAGGTACTACTTCAACGGCTTTAAAGTGTGTTCAGGACGAAAATAAAGCCCTAAAAGAAAACATTATCGCTTTAGAAACTCGTATGAAAATCCTGGAAGATACCAATATAAAACAACAGCAATGGGACAGGCTACAAAATATTGAAATAACTGGGGTATCCGAAAAAAAAGACGAAGACACTGTATGCATCGTCCAAAAAATTTCACAGTACATAGGAGTCTCTGTAATGCCTTCTGACATAGAATTCGCGCATCGAGTTCAGCCGCGGCGTGCCACGAGCGCCGTGCGTGGGCGCCCTATTATCGCTCGGTTACGACAACGTACGATTAAAGACCAAATAATAGCCGCTGCACGCAAACATCGTGATTTAAATGTTAAGGAAGTGGGTATCAGTGGAGAAAATAGCAAAATATACGTTAATGAGCATTTAACAAAAGATAATAAGATGTTATTGTCATCTTGTAAAAATAAGGTAAGAGAACTATGCTACAAGTTTATTTGGACAAAAAACTGCCGTATATTTGTCAGAAAAAACGAATCTTCTCCACCGATTCCCATAAACTCCTTATCAGATATTTCAAAAATTATCTAATTCTTATGAATTTATTATTTTTGTTGTTAATAGTAAGTAAAAGTTTAAAAGTTTTATTTTATGTGTATGACAAAATGTTTTTGTTTTATATTCGATTCTTAAATGATTATATAACAGGCACAGTTGCTACACAAAACTATACCAATATTAACACACATTCCTCTTTACATAAACCTACACACCTTTCACTATATATCTACAATTCTATGCATTACTTATATACACATATATTATATATAATAGTTGTAACATACAAATATTATATCGCCATTATATTTTATAATGAAATTAAATTTTTGGAAATCCTTAAAGGTTATATTATATATTTAGAAATTTTAAGATGTGAGTATATATTATACATATTTTTATTGCTAATCATAAGTGTCCCCTGGAATATCAGTAATAATATATTGTATTATTATTGCTTATCTTCTAGTTACTCGTATTATATGGATTTGTTGTGTAATTTACTCTACTTACACACCCGTTGTTATGACTACATTCTCAGATTTAGTGATGTTATTGGATATAACGTTTTTTATATATTTATATCCTCACAGCAAATCCCAAGAGGGGTAAATGGAGACTTGCGTTTGAGAGATATATTAACCAATTACTATACAATATCATATGTTTGTGAGTTTATAAATGTTACATCTAGTAATTACTATATAATATTTTCTTATTTACAATGGATAATACAAAAAAAATAAACATTTTTTATCAAAATGTCCGTGGATTAAGGACGAAAACAATAGAATTTTATAATAATTTGCTTCTACTTGATGTTGATATTGTAATGGTAACAGAAACTTGGCTCTGCGATGGAATATTAGATTCGGAACTAACTGATGACCGATTTGTCGTTTTTCGGCGAGACAGGGGTTCGCTTGGGGGAGGGGTAATGATAATGTGTGTTCCACACTTGCAGGCGTACGCAAGACCCGAGTGGCAAAATGATGAATTGGAGTGTGTCTGGATAACCGTACCCTCATATGCCCTAGAAATTGCACAGAACCTACACATTGCTGTTATTTATGCGCCCCCTAACTCTTTGTTACCCTCAAAGATCCAGTTGTTCATCGATTTAACGTCACAAATACGCAATAATCATCCCAATGATCACTTTATTGTAGTGGGGGATTTCAACCTACCATGTATAGATTGGACATCTTTGGAGCCAACTGTTTTAAGGAAAGGATCGGCAGAAACTCAGAATACAGCGTTCAATCTCATTGAACAGTTCTCTTTTATGGGTTTGGTACAGAACAATAAAACCGTAAACATTTCGAATAGGGTTTTAGATTTGGTTTTTTCAGACTCGGCAGTAACTATACACAAATCACTTACACCTCTAGTTAGAGAAGACTCCTATCACCCTCCACTTTCTATTATAATGTCAGACTTTCTTATTCCTCCCCTTAAAACTCAATCACATAGAAAATATAATTTTAATCGTGCAGATTTTTGCACGATTGTGGATGTGTTAAATAATCAAGATTGGTCATTCATAAATAATTGTAGTAATAGCATTGACTCTGTAATAAATATATTTTATTCTATTCTAAATGATTGTATAGAGGCATACGTACCAAAAACACGTTCATACGGAAGCTACACTTATCCAGTTTGGTACAGCAAAGCTTTAATCAATTTAATAAAAGAAAAGTTTAAGACCCATAGAAATTGGAAACGGTATAATAATCCTAATGATTATGCACATTATGCTGACCTAAGACGTAGACAGAAAGTATTACAGACTAAATGTTATGAATCTTACATAAATTTCTCACAACAGAAAATAAAGAGTAACCCTAAGTATTTTTGGTCCTACATTAAATCAAAAAAGAAAAATAGTTGTAACTATCCCCAACATATGACGTATAATAATATGATCATAAAAAATCAGTCGGCTATTTGTTCTGCTTTTAATAATTATTTTGAGAAAAACTTTAACAAACCTGCTGCTCAATATCCGCCTGAGTATGACGACATACACACACAAATCACTGGTGTTCATGACATCATAGTAACTAGCGAATATATTTATCAATTAATAAATAATATTGATATAACAAAGGGTGCAGGCTGTGACAATATTCCACCAATATTTTTTGTAAAATGTGTGAAGCCTTTATCTACGCCTATTGCTCTTATCTTTAACAGATGTTTTCGGGAAGGTCAC
>DVYV01000006.1:0-13870 GCA_018236405.1 Emesis brimo | reverse complement strand
ATTTAAATTAAATTAAATCTTTGAAAATAATCATTTCCATAAGTTCGTACTATTGACACTAAAATAGATAAACCTAAAGCTCCTTCACATACTGATAAAACTAAAAATACTATTAATAAATATATGTTATTATTAATTATTATTAAATAAATCATTATTAAAAAATAAATTCTTAAAACAATAAATTCTAATCTCATTAATATAATTAATAAATGTTTTCGTTTTGAAACAAAAATTAAATTTCCAATTATAAATATTAAAAAAATAATAAAAATTATATTTATCATTTGTTTTTATAGTTTAAAATAAAACATTGGTCTTGTAAATCAAAAATAAGATTTATTCTTTAAATTCATCAAAGAAAAAATATTACTTTATCAATAATCTCCAAAATTATTATTTTATTTTAAACTATTCTTTGATATTTTAAAAATATTTTTAACTTTATCTTTAATTTTTATTTCATTTTTTATAATCTACTTAAATCACCCATTATCTCTAGGATTATTTATTTTAATTCAAACTTTTATTTTATGTTTATTATCAGGAATAATAATTTATTCTTATTGATTTTCTTATATTTTATTTTTAACTTTTATGGGAGGATTATTAGTTTTATTTATTTATATTTCAAGTGTAGCTTCTAATGAATTATTTAAATTTTCTCTTAATATAAAAATTTATTTAATAATTTCTATAATTATTAATTTATCTATTAGCATATTTTTATATAATAATTTTTATTTAATTAATAACATTATAAATTTAGATATATATAATATATTCAATAATTTTTTATTTTTTAATTATGAAAATAATATTAATTTATCTAAATTATATAATGAACAAACATATTTTTTAATAATAATAATAATTATTTATTTATTTATTACATTAATTGCAGTAGTTAAAATTACTAATATTTTTTTTGGACCTTTACGATCTTTTAATTAATTCTAATGATAAATAAATTTAAATCAATTCGAAAAACTCATCCTATTATTAAAATTATTAATAGATCTTTAATTGATTTACCAACACCTTCAAATATTTCATCTTGATGAAATTTTGGATCTTTATTAGCTTTATGTTTAATTATTCAAATTTTAACAGGATTATTTCTTACAATATATTATAATGCTAATATTGAATTAGCATTTTATAGAGTTAATTATATCTGTCGAAATGTAAATTATGGATGATTAATTCGTACTCTTCATGCTAATGGTGCATCTTTTTTTTTTATTTGTATTTATTTACACATTGGACGAAATATTTATTATGAATCATTTAATTTAAAATTCACCTGAATAATTGGAATTATTATTTTATTTACATTAATAGCAACAGCATTTATAGGATATGTTTTACCTTGAGGACAAATATCTTTTTGAGGAGCAACTGTTATTACTAATTTATTGTCAGCTATTCCATATTTAGGAACTATATTAGTAAATTGAATCTGAGGTGGATTTGCAGTAGATAATGCAACATTAACACGATTTTATACATTTCATTTTTTACTACCTTTTATTATTTTAATATTAACTATAATTCATTTACTTTTTTTACATCAAACCGGATCTAATAATCCTTTAGGTATTAATAGAAATTTAGATAAAATTCCATTTCATCCATTTTTTACATTCAAAGATTTAATTGGATTTATTATTTTAATTATATTATTAACAATATTAACTTTAACTAATCCATATACTTTAGGGGATCCAGATAATTTTATTCCTGCAAATCCTTTAGTTACCCCTCTTCACATTCAACCTGAATGATATTTTTTATTTGCTTATGCTATTCTTCGATCTATCCCTAATAAATTAGGAGGAGTTATTGCTTTAGTAATATCTATTTTAATTTTAGTTATTTTACCTTTCACTTATAATAAAAAAATTCAAGGTATTCAATTTTATCCTATAAATCAAATCTTATTTTGATTAATAGTTACTACAATTATTTTATTAACTTGAATTGGAGCACGACCAGTAGAAGACCCATATATTATTATTGGACAAATTTTAACAATTTTTTATTTTTCTTATTATATTTTTAACCCTATTATAAATAAAATTTGAGACAAACTTATTTTTAATTTATAATTAATTAATGAGCTTGTAAAAGCATTTGTTTTGAAAACTTAAGAAAGAATTATTATTCTATTAATTTATACTAATTTTATTAATTTAATAAAATTAAAAAAAAATTTTTAATCCTACATAAAATAATATAAAATTTAAAGAAATAGGTAAATATGTTTTTCAACATAAATATATTAATTTATCATATCGATAACGTGGTAAAGTTCCACGAACTCAAATAAAAATAAAAGAAATTAATCTTAACTTTAAATAAAATATTAATGTTAAATTATAACCTCCTATATATAATAAAACAAATAATATTCTTATAAATAAAATTATAGAATATTCAGCTAAAAAAATTAAAGCAAATCTTCCTCTTCTATATTCAATATTAAACCCCGAAACTAATTCTCTTTCACCTTCAGCAAAATCAAAAGGAGTACGATTAGTTTCAGCTATTAAAGAAGATAAAAAACATAATCTTAAAGGAAATATTATAACTAAAAATCATATATTCATCTGATATAAATTTAATTTAATTATATTTAATCTTATAATTATTATCAAACTAGATATTATAATTAAAGCTAATCTTACTTCATAAGAAATTGTTTGAGCTACAGCCCGTAAACCACCTAATAATGAATAATTTGAATTTGAAGATCACCCAGATATTAATAAAATATAAACCCCTAAACTAGTACAACATAAAAAAAATAAAGCCCCTAAATTAAAAGAAATTAAATTAAAATAATAAGGAATCAATATTCAAATTATTAAAGATAATAAAAAACCAATAATAGGTGAACTATAATAAATTAAATAATTTGAGTAATTAGGATAAATTAATTCTTTATTAAATAATTTAATACCATCAGAAAATGGCTGTAATATTCCCATAAAACCTAACTTATTAGGACCTTTACGAATTTGAATATAACCTAAAACTTTTCGTTCTAATAAAGTCAAAAAAGCTAATCTAATTAAAACCCCAATCATTAAAATTAATATACCAATAATAATAATAATAATATCTATTAATATCATATACTATCTATATAATAAATTATATATTTATGAATTCTAAAATCATTACATTTCTCTGACAAAATAGCTATTTATAATTATTTATTATTAATATTCTTTTCAATAAAATTATTTTAAATATTTATTCCTTTCGTACTAAAATATTTTATTATTCTAAAGATAGAAACCAACCTGGCTCACACCGGTTTGAACTCAGATCATGTAAGATTTTAATGATCGAACAGATCAAAATTTTAAACTTTTGCATTTAAATTTTATCTTAATCCAACATCGAGGTCGCAAACTTTTTTTTTTATTTGTACTAAAAAAAAATATTACGCTGTTATCCCTAAGGTAATTTTTTCTTTTAATCATAAATAATGGATCATTTTATCACTTATTAATGTAAATTTTTAAAAAAAGTTTATTTAATTTTTCTATCACCCCAACAAAATATTTTTATTTTTTACCTTATAAAATTTCATATAATAATATAAATAATAAAAATATTAAACTCTATAGGGTCTTCTCGTCTTTTAAAATCATTTTAGCTTTTTAACTAAAAAATTAAATTCTATTTATAATAAAGAGACAGTTTATATTTCATTAAATCTTTCATACAAGTCTTCATTTAAAAGACTATTGATTATGCTACCTTTGTACAGTCAATATACTGCAGCCCTTTAATTATTAAATCAGTGGGCAGATTAGACTTTAAATTAATATCAAAAAGACATGTTTTTGTTAAACAGGTGAATATAAATTTTTGCCGAATTCCTTTTTATTAAATTTACATATTTATAATAAATTATTAAATAAATTTATACTAATTTTATCATTATATATTTATTTTTTTTATTAAAAATAATTATTTTATATAAAATTAAATTATTATTATTAAATTTTATTTAAATTAAAATAATTTATAATAAATTTTAATTTTTAAACAATATAAATTTTAAAAATTTTAATTTTTTTTTAATATAATTATAAAAATTTAATTTAAAGCTTATCCCTTAAAATATTTAAATTAAATTTTATAAAAATTAATTAATTAATTTTTATAAAATTTAATTTTAAAATTAAATTTTTTTCTAAAATAATTAGATATCTTTTTAAACGATTAACATTTCATTTCAAATTAATTATTAAAAATAATTTTGTAACATTAATTTTTTTAATTAATTATCTCTTAAAAATTCGAAATTTATTAAATTTAATAAATTTATTTAATAAACTCTGATACACAAGATACAATAAATTAAATTTACTTTTAATTAATTTTATTTTCAATTATTTCAAAATTCTTTTACAATACTAATTTACTATAAATATTTTAATTTTTTCTATTTTAATACTCTAACCCCCATTATTATATTAAATATTAAAATTATTTTTATTATTTATATTTTATTTAATTTTTATATTTCAAATTAATTAAATTTTAATTTCTTTTCAATGTAAATGAAATACTTATACAAGCTCTAATTTGTTCATTCTAGAAACACTTTCCAGTACCTCTACTTTGTTACGACTTATTTCAATTTTTAAATGAAAGTGACGGGCAATATGTACATATTTTAATTTTTAATCATTTTATTAAATTAAATAAAATTACTTTTAAATCCACCTTCATATTTTTATTTTAAAAAATATTTCATTTAAATAAATTTATTGTAATCCATTATATTCTTAATTATAATCTACATCTTGATTTGAATTAATTTATTTTATAATTTTTAAATATTATTTTTATTAAAAAATATTTTTTTAACAACGATATATAAAATTTTAAATTAAGTAAAATTATTCGTGGATTATCAATTACTAAACAGATTCCTCTAAATGAACTAAAATACCGCCAAATTATTTAAGTTTCAATAAATTATTATTTACTATTTTAGTATTTATATATGTATAAAATTATATAATAGGGTATCTAATCCTAGTTTATTTATAAATTTATTAATTCATAATTTATTTATAAATTTTAATTAAATTTAAATTTCACCTTATAATTTAATATTTAATTTAAATAAAAATTATTAAATATAAACTGAAAAAATTTACTTTAATTGTTTGTATAACCGCAACTGCTGGCACAAAATTTGTTATTAATTATAATATTACTAAATCTTAATTTCTTAAATTTTTAAAATTAATTACTACTTTAATTAATAAATATTTTTAAAATAATTATAAATTAACACTAAAATTTATATGTAAATTAAATTATAAATAAATTTATAAACTATAAAAATTTATTTATATTTATAATTTTTTTTTATAGATTTTTTTTTTTTTTTTATATATTAAATTTAATAATAATAATAAAAAATTAATAATCTTTATTTCTTATTTTGTAATATTTATATTAAAAATTAATATAAATTATAAATCAATAAATATAAAAAATAAATAATTATAAATTAAAATATTTATATTAATTAAATATTATTTAATTAATTTTAAATATATTATTTATATAATATATTTATATATATATATATTTATAATTAATTAAATATTTAATATAAATATATTAGACCATTCCTAATTTTTTATATATATAATATAAATTAAAAATAAGCTAAATAAAGCTTTTGGGCTCATACCTCAACTATAAAGGAAATCCTTTTTTTTAAATTTTTTAATAAAGTGCCTGATTAAAAGGACTATTCTGATAGAATAGATTATGTAATTTTTTACCTTTATTATATTTTATAGAATTAAACTATATCTAATAATATCAAAAATTATCGTGCTTCTTACACTAAAATATATTAAGAATTTTAAATTCTTTCAAGATTAATTTCTTATTTTATATTTATTTTTATTTTAATTCAAATAAAATATTTTTTATTTTTATTTTATTTTTTAGTACTTTAATTTCTATTTCTTCTAACTCTTGATTAGGATGTTGAATAGGATTAGAAATTAATCTTCTTAGATTTATTCCATTAATTTCTAATTCTAATAATTTATTTAATTCTGAAGCTTCTTTAAAATATTTTTTAATTCAAACAATTGCTTCAGTTAATTTTTTATTTTCCATTTTATTAAATTTAATTTTTATAAAAAATTTTGAAATTAATTATTTTATTTCTATTTTAATTAATTCTTCTTTATATTTAAAAATAGGCTCAGTTCCTTTTCATTTTTGATTTCCTAATATTATAAATGGATTATCTTGATTAAATTGTTTTATTTTAATAACATGACAAAAAATTTCCCCCATAATTTTATTGTCATATTATTTAAATAAAAACTTTTTAATTTTTATTATAATTCTTAATGTAATTATTGGATCTTTAGGAGGAATTAATCAAACTTCTTTACGTAAATTAATAGCATTTTCTTCTATTAATAATTTAGGTTGAATACTTTCTACTTTAATAATTAGTGAAAATTTATGACTTTTATATTTTTTTATGTATTCTTTTTTAATTAGTATAATATGCTTTTTATTTTATAGAATAAATTTATTTTATATTAATCAAATTTATAATTTCAATCTTAATTTCTATATTAAAATTTCTATTTTAATTAATTTTTTTTCATTAGGTGGTTTACCACCTTTTTTAGGATTTTTCCCTAAATGAATTATTATTAATTTTTTAATAAATAACAATTTATATTTAATTTCATTTATTTTTATTATAATAAGTTTAATTATATTATTTTTTTATACTCGAATTATATATTCTTCATTATTATTTTTTAATTATAAATTTAAATGATTTAAAATTTTTATTAAAAATAAATCAATAACTTTTATTAATTATTTTAATTTTTTATCTATTTTAGGAATAATTTTCAGAACCTTATTTTTTTTTTAAGGTTTTAAGTTAATATAAACTAATAATCTTCAAAATTATTTATAAAGATAATTTATTCTTTAAGCCTTAGTATTAATTATACTCCTTAAAATTTGCAATTTTATATCATTATTTGAATATAAGACAAATTAATCAATATTATTTATTATAATAAAAGAGAAATTTCTCGTTAATAAATTTACAATTTATCGCTTATAACTCAGCCATTTTATTAGCGAAAATGATTTTTTTCTACTAATCATAAAGATATTGGAACATTATATTTCATTTTTGGAATTTGAGCAGGAATAGTAGGAACATCATTAAGTTTATTAATTCGTATAGAATTAGGAACTTCAGGTTCTTTAATTGGTGATGATCAAATTTATAATACTATTGTTACAGCTCATGCTTTTATTATAATTTTTTTTATAGTTATACCTATTATAATTGGTGGATTTGGTAATTGATTAGTACCTTTAATATTAGGAGCTCCTGATATAGCTTTCCCACGAATAAATAATATAAGATTTTGATTATTACCACCATCCTTATTCTTATTAATTTCAAGAAGAATTGTAGAAAATGGAGCTGGAACAGGATGAACAGTGTACCCCCCACTTTCTTCTAATATTGCTCATGGAGGCTCCTCAGTAGATTTAGCTATTTTTTCATTACATTTAGCTGGAATTTCCTCTATTTTAGGAGCAATTAATTTTATTACCACTATTATTAATATACGAATTAATAATTTATCATTTGATCAAATACCATTATTTGTTTGATCAGTAGGAATTACCGCTTTATTACTTTTATTATCTTTACCTGTTTTAGCTGGTGCTATTACTATATTATTAACTGATCGTAATTTAAATACTTCCTTTTTTGATCCAGCAGGTGGTGGAGATCCAATTTTATATCAACATTTATTTTGATTTTTTGGTCACCCTGAAGTTTACATTTTAATTTTACCTGGATTTGGTATTATTTCTCATATTATTTCACAAGAAAGAGGAAAAAAAGAAACATTTGGTTCTTTAGGAATAATTTATGCAATAATAGCAATTGGATTATTAGGTTTTATTGTTTGAGCTCATCATATATTTACTATTGGTATAGATATTGATACACGAGCTTATTTTACTTCTGCAACTATAATCATTGCTGTACCAACAGGTATTAAAATTTTTAGTTGATTAGCAACTCTTCATGGAGCTCAAATTTCTTTAAATCCCCCAATATTATGAAGATTAGGATTTGTATTTCTTTTTACTGTAGGAGGATTAACAGGAGTAATTTTAGCTAATTCTTCAATTGATATCACTCTTCATGATACTTATTATGTAGTAGCTCATTTTCATTATGTCCTTTCTATAGGAGCAGTATTTGCTATTTTTGCAGGATTTATCCACTGATATCCATTATTTACAGGACTAGCTATAAATTCATTTTATTTAAAAATTCAATTTATCACTATATTTATTGGAGTTAATTTAACATTTTTTCCTCAACATTTTTTAGGATTAGCGGGTATACCTCGACGTTATTCTGATTATCCTGATAGATTTATTTCATGAAATATTATTTCATCTTTAGGGTCTTATATTTCTTTATTATCTATATTAATAATAATAATCATTATTTGAGAATCTATAATTAATCAACGATTAATTTTATTTTCATTAAATATAGCCTCATCAATTGAATGATATCAAAATCTACCACCTGCTGAACATTCATATAATGAACTCCCTATTTTAAGTAATTTCTAATATGGCAGATTATATGTAATGGATTTAAACCCCATTTATAAAGGATTATCCTTTTTTTAGAAATGGCAACATGATCAAATTTTAACTTTCAAAATAGAAATTCTCCTTTAATAGAACAAATTATTTTTTTTCATGATCATACTTTAATTATTTTAATTATAATTACAATTTTAGTATCATATATTACCATAACTTTATTTTTTAATAAATTTATCAATCGATTTTTATTAGAAAATCAAATAATTGAATTAATTTGAACAATTTTACCAGCTATTACTTTAATTTTTATTGCTCTTCCTTCTTTACGATTATTATATTTATTAGATGAAATAAATAATCCTTTAATTACTATTAAATCTATTGGTCATCAATGATATTGAAGATATGAATATTCAGATTTTAATGATATTGAATTTGATTCTTATATAATTCAATCAAATGAATTAAATAATTTTCGTTTATTAGATGTTGATAATCGAATTATTTTACCTATAAAAAATCAAATTCGTATTTTAATTACTGCTACAGATGTAATTCATTCCTGAACTATTCCTTCATTAGGAGTTAAAGTAGATGCTAATCCTGGACGTTTAAATCAAGCAAGATTTTTTCTTAATCGACCAGGAATTTTTTATGGACAATGCTCAGAAATTTGTGGAGCAAATCATAGTTTTATACCCATTGTAATTGAAAGAATTTCAATTAAAAATTTTATTAATTGAATTAATAATTATTCATCATTAGATGACTGAAAGCAAGTACTGGTCTCTTAAACCATTTTATAGTAAATTAGCATTTACTTCTAATGAAAGAATTAGTTAAATCAATAACATAAATATGTCAAATTTAAATTATTACTAAGTAATATTCTTTTATTCCTCAAATAATACCAATTAATTGAATTTTATCATTTATTTTTTTTATTTTAATTTTCATTATTTTTAATATAATAAATTATTATATTTTTAATTATAATATTAATAAAAATAATTTTTTTAATAAAAATAATATTAAAAATATTTTATGAAAATGATAAATAATTTATTTTCTATTTTTGACCCTTCAACTAATCTATTAAATTTATCATTAAATTGATTAAGAACAATTATTGGATTAATATTTATCCCTTATTCATTTTGATTTTTTCCAAATCGTTTATTTTTCTTTTGAAATTTTATTATTATTAAACTTCATAAAGAATTTAAAAACTTATTAGGAAATTCTAATATTAATAATGGATCAACATTTATTTTTATTTCATTATTTTCATTTATTTTTTTTAATAATTTTTTAGGATTATTTCCTTATATTTTTACTAGAACTAGTCATTTAAATATTTCATTATCTTTATCATTATCATTATGATTAAGATTTATAATTTATGGATGATTAAATAATACTCAACATATATTTATTCATTTAATTCCTCAAGGAACTCCATCTATTTTAATACCTTTTATAGTATTAATTGAAACTATTAGAAATATTATTCGCCCAGGAACTTTAGCAGTTCGATTAACTGCAAATATAATTGCAGGACATCTTTTATTAACTCTTCTTAGAAGAAGAAGTAACAATTTAGCTAATTATTTATTAATTATTTTAATTTTTATTCAAATTTTATTATTAACATTAGAATCTGCAGTTGCAATTATTCAAGCTTATGTTATTACAGTATTAAGAACTCTTTATTCTAGTGAAATAAATTAATGTCTATAAATTATAATCACCCATATCATTTAGTAACTCAAAGTCCTTGACCTTTAACTAGAGCAATTGGTACTATAACATTAGTAACAGGATTAATTAAATGATTTCATAATTTTAACAATAATTTAATAATATTAGGTTATATTATTATTATCCTATCTATATATCAATGATGACGAGATGTATATCGAGAAAGTACTCTCCAAGGATATCATACTATACTTGTATCAAAAGGATTACGATGAGGAATAATCCTTTTCATTGTATCTGAAGTATTTTTTTTTATTTCTTTTTTTTGAGCTTTTTTTCACAGAAGTTTATCACCAAATATTGAAATTGGATCTAGTTGACCCCCTTCAAATATTATTCCATTTAATCCATTTCAAATTCCTTTACTCAATACTATTATTTTAATTACTTCAGGAATAACTGTTACATGAAGTCATCATAGATTAATAGAAAATAATTATACTCAAACTTCACAAAGTTTATTTATTACTATTATTCTAGGTATTTACTTTACTATTCTTCAAGCTTATGAATATATTGAAGCCCCATTCACAATTGCAGATAGTATTTATGGATCAACTTTTTTTATAGCAACAGGATTTCATGGATTACATGTTATTATTGGTACTACTTTTTTATTAGTATGTTATATTCGTCATTTAAATTATCATTTTTCTAAAAACCATCATTTTGGATTTGAAGCAGCAGCATGATATTGACATTTTGTAGATGTAGTTTGATTATTCCTTTATATTTCTATTTATTGATGAGGAAATTAATAATTATTTTATATTTATATAATATATTTAGTATATTTGATTTCCAATCAAAAAGTTTAATTATTTTAATATAAATAATTATTTTAATATTTTATCTATCTTCAATCTTTATTTTAATTTCATTAATATTAATAGTATTATCATTAATTTTATCTAAAAAATCTCTTATAGATCAAGAAAAATGTTCTCCATTTGAATGTGGATTTGACCCTAAATCAATTGCACGAATCCCATTTTCATTACATTTTTTTTTAATTACAATAATTTTTTTAATTTTTGATGTAGAAATTGCTTTAATTTTTCCTATAATTCCACTTTTTAAAATAGTTAATTTTTTAATTTGAACTAAAATTAGATTATTTTTTATTTTAATATTATTAATTGGATTATATCATGAATGAAATCAAAATATACTTAATTGAATTATTTAGGATCTTAGTTTAAATAAAACATTTGATTTGCATTCAAAAATTATTGTTATAATCAATTTATCTTAAATAAGAAGCAATAATGCATTTAATTTCGACTTAAAAGAAAGAGTTTATAAACTCCTTATTTAATTATTAATTGAAACCAAAATAGAGGTATTTCACTGTTAATGAAATTATTGAATATATATTCCAATTAATATATATATATATATATATAAGAAATATATAATAATTAAGCTGCTAACTTAATTTATAGTGATTAATATTCATTAATATTTCTTTTATTATTTTATTTATATAGTTTAATTAAAACATTACATTTTCATTGTAAAAATAAAATATTCATTTTTATAAATAATATATATATATATATATATATATATATATATATTTATTTATTTAAAGATTTTTTAATCACCTTAATATCTTCAATATTAAACTCTAAATTTAAGCTATTTAAATAAAATAATATAATTATATATATAATTATTATTCATAATATAAATCTAAATAAATATATTTTTATATTATTTATTTGATAAATATAATAAATAATAGAATTTAATTTTACAATATTATATAAACCAACCCCTCTATATAATTCTCTTCAACCTATATCAATATTTTTAATTAATTTTTGACCTATTTTTATAAAATTATAATTAATACCATAAGTTGATAATCTTGGTATAAATCATATTAAAGATAAAAAAGAACTTATTTCATAAGTAAACAAAAACTTATTTATTCTATATAATTCCATTTTTCTAATTATTAAACCTAAAATTAAACCTAAAATTACAACATAAATTACTATTATTTTTATATTAAATGGTAAATAAATTATATAAGGATAAGAATAAATTAATCATCTTAATATTCTACCAGAAATTAATCTTATAAATAATAATACTATTATTCTTTTTAATATAATATAATCTTCATCATATAAATTATAAATTCTTAATAAATTATAATCATTTACTATTAAATATATTAATAAACGAATTGTATAAAATATTGTTATACCTGTAGAAACATAATATAAATAAAAAATTATTATATTTAAATTTCTTATACTAACTATTTCTAAAATTAAATCTTTTGAATAAAATCCAGCCATAAAAGGAATACCACATAAAGCCATATTAGAAATATTTAAACATAAACTAGTTAAAGGAATATATATTCTAATACCTCCTATATAACGAATATCTTGAATATTATTTATAAAATGAATAACTATACCAGCACATATGAATAATAAAGCTTTAAATATAGCGTGAGTTAATAAATGAAAAAAAGCTAAATCTCTAAATCCTATTCTTAAAATTCTTATTATTAATCCTAATTGTCTTAAAGTAGATAAAGCAATAATCTTTTTTAAATCAAATTCATAATTAGCTGAAATTCCAGATATTAATATTGTTAAACTAGATAATAATAATAAAATTTTAATAAAAAAACTATTTATAATTAATTCATTAAATCGAATTAACAAATATACCCCAGCAGTTACTAAAGTAGATGAATGAACTAATGCTGAAACTGGTGTAGGAGCAGCTATAGCTGCAGGTAATCAAGATCTAAAAGGAATTTGAGCTCTTTTAGTTATAGCAGCTAAAATAATTATTATTCTAATAAAATTCATTGAATAATCATTAAATATAAAATTTATATAAAAAATATAATTTCATCTTCCATAATTTAATATTCAAGAAACTACTATTAAAATTATTACATCACCAATACGATTAGATAAAGCTGTTAACATACCAGCATTATAAGATTTTATATTTTGATAATAAATTACTAAACAATAAGAAACTAAACCTAAACCATCTCACCCTAAAAAAATTCTAATAATATTAGGACTAATAATTAATAAAATTATTGAAAAAACAAATAATAAAACTAAAATAATAAAACGATTTAAATTTAATTCAGAAGATATATATCTTTTTCTATAATAAATAACAACTGAAGAAATTAATCTTACAAATATTATAAATAATAATGATATTCAATCTAATAAAATTGATATTACAATATTCATTGAACTAAATGAAATAATTTCTCATTCCAAAAAAATTACTATATTTTTTATAATAAAATAAATTATAAAAAAAAAATTTAATAATATAAAAAAAAATAAAAAAAAAAATCTTAAAAAACAGATGGAATTAGTATTTTGTTTACTATATATATATAAAATAACTTGAAAAGATTTTA
>DVYV01000005.1:0-15008 GCA_018236405.1 Emesis brimo | reverse complement strand
TAGCAGAACTCTACCACCTAGTAAGTAGTCAAGGTATTAAAGAGACTTATTAGCTTTCTCTCGCCTTTTACGAGATGCCTAGCAGTAAATTGACCTATTCTTCTTAAGGGGCCCGGATCAACAAAATATTTCTAATTTTTTAAAAGTTTGTGTATTTTTTTACCTGACTACGAAGGAAATTTATAAATTTGACCCGTATGTATGTATGTATGTATATCTATTTAGCGACTTAACTGATTTTAATAACTAGTACGTCATTAGATTCGTCCTAATGTCGCGAGTGTAGCTGGCTACGTAAAGTTTAAAAAACTGAAAAAACAACTGTTTGTTGGGACCTCGACAGAGTTTTTTAAGGCGGTTACGTATATATACCTATAACCATTATATTTAAAAATAATTTTAACTGGCAAGTAAAAATAAACTTAGTCACAGTTGACCTAGATACTAGAGCCGATTTCAGAGGTCCTAATTTATCCGGTTTTGTGATTTTTTTATTTATGCTGGTCTTTCGATTTTTCGCTACGATATATATTTTTTTCTTTTTATATGGATATCAGCTTATGGTAGTTAGCGATATATATCGACATTAGATATTTGTCGATATCAATAACTATCGATATTTTCAGGCATCGATATATCTATATGTATCGGTTTTCGATATAGCGTTGTAACCCTAATCGCAATGTGCACGACGTGGTATTGGATGGACTTTTCTTAGCCAATGCCGCATTCATTTGTTATTTAATATTCAAAGATGACAAAAAATATTGATATATTTTGTTATTTAACCCTAGTCGAAGAATATCCCGTACTATAAGACATTAACAAGTTCTTAAATATCATTATAAGGATAATGGGTAAGTTTGGAATTTAGTGCGGTCCATTTTTAGATTAGCTACAATACCATATCGTATATTGCGTCTATATCATTGTGAACTAGCGGTGAGCGTTGCGACGAGGAACAGTTTAGAAAGACTGTTTGTGTTCTAAAACGACACAACCCTTTCACGTCCCTGAGTCAAAACAGTCTCCGTTGCACAAACCCGTTTTCGCAATACGATTTTAACTTTACGCCTAAGGAGACAAAGTCGAGAATACAATTGAAATAACAGTCAACACGTTTTGTGTAGTCGTTTAACGTGCGTTATCAGAGCAGTCTTTAAACCGTTTGCATCGAGAACCGTTTTCTTCAGCTGTTTTAGAAGGTGGTTAAATGGTTACAACTCGTCCGTAAAAAATTCGACGACGACCCACCGCTATTTTGAACACGTTGCTCGTTGTAGATATTTACTATACAACGTTGTATTTTTGTTTAAGAGCCCTTTTCTTCTCTTGTATGTATATTGGTGGTAAAAGGACGGATGTTTACGAGAAATCCTCATTATAAATGCAAAAAAGGATGTAATATAACACTAGTGAGGCCTCGCCTTAACTATTACATTAAAATTTAAGAAACATCTTCATTTTATAAAGTTACAAATTATTATAACATTAACTCATTAATTGTATACAAACACATACGTTAAATAGGTACATATACATTAAATACGTTAATTTTCTCTTTAAAAATAATTGAATGTATCGAACAAAATTCACTAACACCGACAAGTTGAAGCAATCGAAGTCCTGCTCAGACGAATATTCTCTACAGGATTAATCTTTTTTTTTAATATTAACTGTTCCATTGCTTACAAAACTGTTATATTAGATAATGTTTATATTAGATAACAATGTATTTTCATTTACATACGTCTAGAAGAATTATTAAAATTTATGTCCATTTACAATATATATGTAATATGATTAACACAATTTTACCAGTACGGATGTCCCAACGCTCCTTCTATTTTAGGCCTATTACTTTCAATTAGGGTCGTATTTTTGTTGGTAAGATAAACATCAATGTCACCAATCAAAAAATACGTTTTGATATACCTCCTTTATTTTTATCATGTATCAAAAATGTGATATGAATTCCAATTCTTTAGAAAAATAAATAAAATAAAATATTTTAATAATTGCAATTAAAAATAAATATTTTTAATTGCAATATAATTGAGGATAATTGTCAAAACGCCTATTTTACGGAATGTTTAATATGCTAACAAATAAATTAGTATAGATCGCAGACAAATTACACGAATTGGTCTTACAATCTCTTCGGGTTTATAGTTTTAAGTATTTAAAATATATAAAATAAAACAAGAGGCCGTGTGTGACACTCGGTAGGAACAGTCTTCCTTCCGAAATAATAATTATGTGTGACACACAGTAGGAACAAAGTTTATTCCGATATAATAAATCATATAGTGTGACACACAGTATGAATAAAGTTCATTCGGATGTAATAACTATGTGTGACACTTGGTGGAAACAAAGTTCCTTCCGGTGTAATAATTATGTATCTGAATCTCATCTATAATTTATCATCTCATATCAGTCATCACGCTTCAGCAATCGAACAAGAAATGTGCATATTATAGCGTCATAAACCAGAGATTTATGAATAATTTACAAACAAGAAATCTTGATAAATAAAATTCATTACATTTATATGTAACCTAAATATTCACAATATCAATTTGATACAGATGTTATCACACCTATGTTTAAACACTTTTACAGCAAATAATTAATTTTGTTTAATAGCTAAAACGTACCTAGTTTTAGCTATTAAACAAAATTTATTATTTGCTGTTTAAGAAAGTACAGTAATATAACCTAGTATTTTACAATACAATAATGTAATATGATTTGTTTTTGGACAGGTCCTGTTTTACAGCTTGGGATTAATTTAAAACTTGTAAATTTGTGTTTATTAACTGTTTTCAGATTTTGATTATTCTGAATATTTCATATAAATATTTGTATCGGAAATGTTTGATAACATGTAATAAAATATTTCCGAACGTTCTGAACCATCAGTGTAGAAGTCTTTAACTTTGTGATGCCAATCTAAAATTATTATGTTTGTTTAAATCACAGCCGCATCTAAGCATTGGTTTTGATAACATTATTTAATAATATTCTTTAGTGAATATGCTAAACTACCGATGTAATAATCGTTATATATGTACACATGTCATTCAATAAAAACATTGCCATTAAAAAAACATATATGGCTGAATATGACACTTACTCAAATGTATTTTAAAGAGTTTTGCATATTGGCATAAAAATCTTTGTATAGACAATTTTACAAAGGTTTTCAATTTATTGCTTAGGTATAGCAAAACACAAATAAACAAAATAAAGGTGTAATAATTTAAAAAATATATATTTGTCTGATGAAATATACTATAGCTTTATATTATTTAAATATCTATTTTATTCTATTATTCTATAGTTAATGTGCCCTAATCTACAATATGTCTATAACCTAAATAAGTAAGGTGCATACAATAAACATTACAATAATGGACTCTATATCTGCCTGTGCTGTTATATGGAGTCATACAAATTGATTATGACTGCGTATCAAATCACGTCATAAATTTACATTTCATGATGATATCTTAAGTTCCGTGGGCCGTTTTAATGCTTACGTGAAATCATAGCGCGATATTAAAATGCGGCCTGAACCTAAGGCCATTAAGACGAGCAAACAGACTATTAAAATGGCATACTATGAACTATGTAAATCAACACTTTACTTTGATTTCTTAATTTTTTTGTAATGAGTAAATTCGTATGTTCAGGTCGGAAATATGTATGTTGTGCAAAAAGTATCCGATCTCGATCCAAATTTCCTACATTTGTATTTTCTCGGATTGGAATGAAATGCACGCACTGCATCAGCTCTAAGCGGAATACTTAAAATAACTAATGAAGACAAAACATTGCCTAATCCAATATCAGAAAAAATAGTGTGACTCACGTAGTTTATGAATCATCGATTTTTGTATTAATTCTCGCAGTACAGACTTCAAATACGTGAGAATTTCATGTTTTTTAAAAAATTGCATAAATAATGCTTAATTGAACAGATATGTCCTTGACTACTTTTGTATAGGAAAGAGCGACAAACATTTTAAAACAAAAGTAAAATGATTACTCGCAAAGACAAATAAAATAAAACAAAAAATATAATGTTTAATCAGTAATTACTAAAGGTAGCATAGTAGTTTAGTGTTTAATTGCTATGCTTTAAAAAGACCTTTAGTAATTTAGTGTTTAATTGCTATGCTGCTGCTAAATTATGCTAGATGAATAAATAATCTAAGATAAATAGGTATTGAAACTCTCTGCCGATACGGTGTTTAATTGTCTCTGATTAAAAGCTTATATTTTAGCAGTGAACAATTTACAAACGCTTGGAGTTTTGGATTTCATGTTTATCGACAATTACAATTTGGACTTTTACGCATCAATAATCAATATTGATGAAATTGCCAGGTCTTATTACTTATTTCGATTCTCGAAACGTTAGTCATTCATTATGTATATATAGATCAAATTTACAGACATTTTTGTACAATAAATAAAAAGTGATAGGTACATAATTGACATCAGGCCCTACGTCTAATAGTACAAACTAATCGAGAGGATGCAAGTCAAAGGTGCACTTGAAAACAAACAAGTTGAATCACTATTTTCTGCCTTTTCATTAAGATCTTTCCTTTTCATCCTTTTTTTTTCATCTTTTCATTAAGATTGAGACCACATAAGGATTTATGTGGTCTCAATTGTACTAAAAAACCAATGTACATTAACGGCCTAATCTACTAAGTAAAAAACACAAATTTTGGCATTTTTTCTTAACGCTCCCAAAATTTAGATAAATTTGATACTATATGACAAGGAGTCGTAATGAATGGCGAGCATTAACTTTTCGTGCCTAAATTAAGGATGGCCCCTATTATTATAATATAGATAAAATCCCTTGTTTGATCATTGTAAGAATAATAAAGGCAGGTTCACGTTTCGACGAATCGCGAGCAACACGTAGCTCGAAAGCTTGACACTGGGTTCGAGCCGTTCAGCGTGATCGTGTCAGGATGGTTGAACATCCTCAGCTCCTTTTCCGCCTTTTGTTCTAAGTCTGCCCATCTGTAAATAAATTTTAATACTTGACTGATTGGTAATTTAGTGTTTTTTTTTAATATTTCACATTTCTTACAATACAGACATACTGTAATACCCGAACAAATCGTCATCTCGTTGGTGTACCCTGATTGTCTTTCTTACATTGACGATAGTTTAACATACCCGGGGGTGAAGCTGCGCGAGTCACCTAGTTAAACATGTATACAATAATATTCACTAATTAGTACATATTTTCTCTCGAAAAGGTAACTTTCGTGTCGCGTTTTTAAAAATGTGTTATAGGCCGTAATTAAAATGACAATATGGCTGCTGCGCCGATATTATAAAGGTCATTGACCGTATCGAGTGTGGATTATTAACGCATTCCTCGGGATATTTTAAACGATTATTTTTATATTATCTAATTATAGTTTTAAAATAATAATCAAAACGCACATTCAATATATATATTTTAGTACCTATTTAATTTTAAAATTTGGCTGGTGTTTCAAATGTAATCCTGTATATATGTATTTCTATTGTTGACGAGCACTAAAGGAAATAATTTGCTCATTTTGAGACTAGATCAATTCGTGTAATTTATCAGATGTTACTTATCGTGCAAACAAGTGTATCGAATTGAGATATCCCATCCCAACAAATGGGTACTTAGTTTCGCTAACCACTGGACCACCGGGGTAGTTAAAAATAATAATTAGATGCTGAAACATGCATCATTAAAAATGTTAGTGTATTTCAATAAATTGCACAGATACCTGTGTTAGAGATATAGCACAGGTATATATTCAATGTGCAATTCACGTAATTTATGTTCGTGCGTATCGGAGCGTTTAGGCCTCCGACAGTCGTAAACACAATCCGAAGTCACGTTGTGCTACGACGCGGCACAATGTGTAAGCGGTGTGTGATAGCCCTAAACGACTTGCACGAACTAAAGTTACTTGAATAGAGTCCCTGTTTAGTATGTAACGTTAACGTTTCAGCTATTACTATTTACGAGCGATTGTATTCAAAGTCAAGGACAAATGGAACCTAAGCTATCGTGTTAATTAACGAACTTGGCAGCCAAAACCCAGTGAAAAATCTCGAGTAGTATTTGATTTGAAGTCATGTTTTTTCCATACATTTTATGGCTTCCTCTAAAATTATTCCAACCGCCGCCGCCGCACTGACGTAAGAATTAACCGAGGTCAATTACAAAAGCATTATTTGAATCCCACGAGAACAGTGCACTTATTACGATACTATTAAAGTATATTTTGTATTAAGACTGGACATACATTAATAATATAACAATTTTTATGAAAACCTGGTCAGATGTCGAGCAAGCCTCGATTATAACATATATATTATCTTCATGCGAAATCGCTTACTAGATAAGCAGAGAGGACCGAATGTCATGTAATGTGTTTCCTTTACATTAATTTCGGCGATTACTTCAGACTTCAGCAGTAATCGTCTGGCTCGATTTCAAGAAGTTGTAGTGGATAACACCAGTACTGGTCCACCAAACACTAACCAGAATCTTCTTTTTGTTCAGTTTCCGCTTAAGGTAAGGTTTTATCGGTTCCCCAGGGTTAAGCCATTGTGATGTACGCTTCCGATTGTCGTACAGGATTCATTTCTTACAAGTCACGATACGGTTAAATATCCCCTCATTATTGTGACGATTGAGTAAATAAACGCAGCAAGCGAGGCATATTTGCTGGTTTCCTTCAGACAGTTCATGCGGTACCCACTTTTCGAGATACGCCTTTTCCGATTTGGCTTAAATGAATAAGTATAATAATAATAATATAATAATATCATCACAGGACAAATTAAATGAATTGATCTAACCCCATAGTAAGCAAATTATTTGCTTGTGTTATGGGTGTTAGCCAATGATATTAATACATGAAAATACATATTATATAAATATTTAAATATACTTAATAAGCACCTAAACCCAGAAATACAAACATATATGCTCATCACACAAATGACCCTGCCGGGAATCGAATTGAAGTATCATTTTGTGCTGCTAATTCTGAAGTGGTTTGAGATGAATCCGCTTCCACTATCGCCTTCAATTCTTCGTTATTTACTTGAGTACCATGTTGTCCGCGAGGCTCGTTGTGTAAATCGAAGTTTCCAAAAACGAAACGTTGAAACCAAAAACGCACTGTTCATTCGTTAGCAATGCATTGTCCGTACACGTCGTTTATTCTTCGAGCCGTTTCTGCAGCACTAGTGCCATGGTGGAACTCATATTCATAAATACCGCTAGTAGATAGATAGTTGTTGTTACGATAATGTTAAAGCTCAAACAAATAATGTGAAAACAAATGAAATACGAATTTTAAATCACTATTTTTCTATCTTTCTTTCGAAATAAATTGGAATTTGAAATTGTTAATCAAACGCAAGATATTTGATTCTAATGTTGCCAGTATTGAATATCGGCATTTTCATATATAAGGACCTAATATTACACGATGTTTATCTTAAACGGGCACGAGAGTAATATTAACACTGTAAAACTCAGTCAAAAATCTTAGATAAATGTGTATGGGGCTATATTAAAAACACAAGGGGTGTTTAATTTGGATTGTGATGAATTTTGGAAAACGGTAAAAAATCGGCGTAATCAACTTCTCTGTTCGTAGAATCAAAAGGATAAAATACATTTATTGGAAAAATATATGGTTTTAGACTTTATATTTTTCTCAAAGAATAACAATATTCACTTATAGAGAAAATAACATCTGAAAAAACTATATAACAATTTACACAAATCACAAATCAATGTTGCCTGTGATTAGTTCGTTCGTCGATTGGCGATAGCCTTGCTACCTAGCACATTATGGGATTTATGGCCAATTGCAATAAACTTATCTTATCTTAGGACAATCTTTAAATACATGCTGTCACTTTCTTTTCGTTTAAGATAAAACAAGACAGCATATTACTTAAGATTTTCCTAAACTAAGACAATATTAGTGTAATTTGCAATTAGTATCTTCGTCACGTCGTTCGGAATTATGTCGAATGATGTCGGAAAATGTCGGTATCGGTTCATGCCACATGTAAGAGTTTACCTTCCTTATTAATAACTAACAACAATCTTATGAAACATTCAGTGTCGTCGTACATTTTGTCGAAATAAATTCGGCATTATTTTCTGTGCTTTATAAATCAGACGTCTTAGCAAAAAGAAGCCTATTATTCTAACAGCGGATTTGACAAAACCCCATTCATTTCAGGGACGATTCAAATTGCACTGTACACTCTTTTTTTTACGAATGCATTGTATTACCTACACCATTAACTGGGCTATTTTTCGACACCGACATCATTCGTGTCGATGTCGGAATGATGAACGATAACAATATGGAAAGGTAGGTGGGTTTGCCCTTAGTATCCGTTTGGAAGATATGGTACCACATACGTTAAACTTATAAAACTAAGGTTTTTTTACTGCAATGATTAAAAATATACGTCACCTCTGCACAGCTAACGAAAAAGCTTCTACAACATTGTTGTTGGTCTTCGCCGACGTCTCTAAATACGTCGCGATCTTATTGTCATCACACCATTGCTTTAGCTGGTCGTACGTCACCTCTCTGTCTTTCGATGACATGTCTGACTGGAATATAAAAAATACTTATTTGTAGGTGTCATAGAGCATGAGACGTGGACTACCTGAGATCCCGGGTTCGATCCTGGGTCGGGCAATCCAAAATATGTGTCTTCAGTTTTCTTATTATAAACACCGTTGCCTGTGATTAGTTCGTTCGTCGGTTGGCGATAGCGTTGCTACCTAGCACATTATGGGATTTATGGCCAATTGCACTAAACTTATCTTATTTTAGGACAATCTTTAAATACATGCTGTCACTTTCTTTCCAATTAAGATAAAACATGACAGCATATTACTTAAGATTTTCCTAAACTAAGACAATACTAGTGTAATTTGTAATTAGTATCTTCGTCTAATCGTTGGTGCATTAGTTTTCCTTCTGCCTACGTCTTCGTGGATATGGTCATTGTAATATGTCAACTTAATCACTGTAAGATAAAAAACCTCTAAGTAAATAAAGATTTACAAAAAAGGATACTGAAAGTACACTCGCTGCCTCATATATTTACGAGAACGGCGTATGCCAGGGCCTTTTAAAAAATATCAAAAATATGAAAGGTAGATTTTAAATGAACAACAATTGGCTAAACATGTAAATACAATAATGACTATTAGGTGATAGGCTTGCAAAATCTCAGCCGGGTTTAGTTCTTATACAACAGCATCAACGCTTAGAATCCTAACAGATGCTCCGATTTGGTTGGAACCAACCAATTGGGGCCGATGTAACAACTACTCCAACGTTGCTACAAATGTTCCGATTAGTGGCGGCGCTAGGCGTCGGCCACCGCCGCCGGCCTCGCACCTGAGGGGGCCTCGCAAAAGTTTTTTTTACAAATTTCCTATGTATAATACGGCTCACTTAAATTAACGATTTTCTTTACTGCGAAGTAACAGAGGCCTTGCAAACTTGATGTCGCTGACGCCCACATGTGGTTTAGCGCCGCTACCGATTCCGATAGTCGGCCATCCAACCTAGGGATGTGCCGAGTGAAGCTAGAAGGTTGCTATTAAAGTACACTGCTTAGGATTCGAATACCGTAAGTACTCGAAACCTG
This sequence comes from Emesis brimo, assembly GCA_018236405.1. NCBI lineage: Eukaryota > Metazoa > Arthropoda > Insecta > Lepidoptera > Riodinidae > Emesis > Emesis brimo. Next base: position 5,282 of record DVYV01000005.1, on the reverse strand, counting down.
TGATCGAGTATTGTAGATCCGAATCCAGTATTTTATATACTCAAGTACATGAGTACCTGCTAGGTATTCGAATCAGAACCTACTCGAGTCAGTTTATCTCGGCACATCTCTAATCCAACCGTCGGTTGCCTTTGTTCTGAAGTAGTTAACGGACGTCATGTCGCTACTCTTTCAGAGCAGGTGACAGCCGCTGTTGTGGCAGCTACATTATTATCTCCAAAGAAATAATAGTAATGTATGGGCAAAATTTTATTTAAGTGATCGTGAAATATTTAGCCACATGAAACTACTCAGTGCTTTAGATGAAGAAGATTTTCCCATATAAGATTTCCCCGCGTTGATCCGGGCCCCTAAAGAAGAATAGGTCAACTGCCTTACTGCTAGTCATCTCGTAAAAGGCGAGAGAAGGTTGATACGTCTCTTTAACAGCTTGACTACTTACTAGGTGGTAGAGTTGTGCTACGTCTCGTCCGGGTCTCGGTACCACTGCCTTACTTATTCCTGCCGCAATACCATCAGTGACCGTCACTGTCGTGTTCTGGTTTGGAGGGTAAGATAGCCGGCGAACTTATGCTCGTGGTATTCCAACCTCGCCACACGGACAGCAACTCCCCATTAACATCTCTGGTGTCTATAGGCGATGGTCATTTCTTCCCATCAGGGGAACCATCTGCTTTCTTGTTGTCCTATAATATTTTTTTACAAGTTTCGAGTACTTACGGTATTCGAATCTTAAGCAATGTACTTTAATAGCAAACTTCTAGCTTCACGTTAACAATCATAAAAGTGAATCAATACGTTTAACTTCCTTACTTGGAACCAAATATGGATGGATAAGTTTTGGAAGGTGAGAAAATGATTTATAAAGATGTGCATAAATGTCCCCGAAATATTTATACGTTTCTGCAAGATCTGTACCATCCGAACGTGTCTTTTCCGTGGCAGGAATTTAATGAAATGAGCGTAGAAGTAGGTCGGAATCAGTAAAAGTTGACCAAATATTATTTTTGAATAGAAATAAGAAATAAATGAAAATGATAATTATTAGTAGTTAGCTTTAATATGTCATGCCATAATGAGCAAAAGATGATTATATGATTTAATGACTGATTATATATAATTCTATTATTATTTATATACTTTCATACATGAAATATTAGGTTTTGTCGTTAAAAGCAAACTACAAAGTACGATTCAAAAAGTATTCAAGTCCACTGAAGTATTGGAATACTCATGCTAGTACTCAAATACATGTCCAAGTCTTCTGACACGGGTCCTAATCCAGATAGTTTATTCAATTAGACCAATACGTGGAAAATCTTAAGACTATTCAACAAATGAGTTTTTAAATATTATTAAGCTTAAACTGTAATTTTTTTAATGTGTAACTTTGATGTTCATCTAAAAACTCTGAAAATAAAAAAGAATATTTAAATATGTATTTAATAGATTAACTAGCAGGTCATTCTCATGTAATTAGGCATATTTGTTTCTTCATGAAAATTAAGTTCGCTTTATGTCCGTTGCTGTAACTCGATACCAGATGGCACTGCAGGATATCATTCTTATTAAACACATTTGCAAGTTAATGTTTGGTGTGTTTAACCAGTAAAAATATATTTTAGTAATTAAAACATATATATGTCACAGTAAAATTGTGAATATTGTTAGTTTATACTGACCTAAACTAAACAATTCATAAACTTCCTAGGTATATTATGAACTAACGATATTTACAATTTTACAGTGACATATATATATATATACAATATAATGCTTACATATTACTAAACAAATACTCATAACTACTGGTAATATATCTATTCCTTTTCTTACCTTATTCCCAACAACTATGAAAGGAAACTTCTCAATTCCATTCTTAACACCAGCGTAATGTAAAAATTCGTTTAACCATGCCTTGACATTGTTAAAGGAACTCCGATCATCAATGGCATAGGCCAATATACAAATATCTGTCCCACGGTAGAATGGTGTACGGAGAGATTTGAATCTTTCTTGACCAGCCGTGTCCCAAATCTAAAAATAACAAAATTTTTAATAAATGAATTAAGAAACTCTTCCTTTATTAGTGTTTCAAAAATCTCTTAAAATTGCTACACAATATATTGTGATACCTTTATGGTAGAGCATAAATTGACTGGCTGAATGACTGTTCCTCATTTGAATATATTTGAATTAGAATTCAAATATGTTATTAGAATTGAATATACATAGTAGATTGTGGTAGTTCGTGCAACAAAGTGGACATGTGTATTTTTTTTCACTAAAACTACATAATATATTACATGCTAATAGTAAATCCGTCCATATTAATTATTTTAGTAAAGTTACCAGTACCTAAATTCAACCGTTGTCAGCGAGTGCTCTCTACAGTTGGTGGAGGTGCCAGGAAAAAATTATGGAGAAATTTTAAAGTCAAGTAGTAGATTATAAGATTTTTTTAAAAAAATGGCCAAACAGTCATCCAGCCACTCACATAATATGATAATAATAATAATGCTCTACCATAGATATCACAATAATATGTATATGCAAACGAAGCATCTTAGCAGTTATGTTCCATCTTGGAGCTTGTAAACTTAAAATCTTACATTTGTAGAACTAGATCTCATTTTAGATCATAATTAGTTTAAAGTACACTAATTATTATTTTTTTATTAATTGACCTGGCAAATACGACCTAGCCAAATATTGAAATCACAATTAAAAAATAGGGGATGAGAGTAGGCAGGTGATAATTTGTGGTTATAGAAATATTTTGGATAATGAATTAATCACCTAGTGATATTATATATACTGTTTTAATACCTACCAAATAAATGGTAAAAAGTAATAAAATATTATAGACGTTTCAAAGGAGTGCAAACACAAATATTGTGACACATTTTTTATATATTAGATAAAAGAGGTAAAGTTTGTGAGTTTGTTTATTGGAAGTGTCTAGACCTACTGATTGGATTTTGAAAATTATTTCAAAAGTAAAAAGATTATTATTACTGAAGGACATTGACCATTTTATTCCAATTTTTCACAAACTATGAGATACGCATGTTATACTGTGGGAAATGCGAATCTTTATAATAAAATCTCACATGAAAATATTTTTACGCACAAAATATGAACAATCAAGGCTATAAAAGTAAATATTTGTAGAGCTAATTTTCCTTATGAGCAGGCCAACTATTCAATGCACATCATAAAATAAGTTCAAGGTTACCATAGCCAAACCATTATTCAAACAAAAGTCTGAATAATGGTCTTTTATCACAAGATTTATATTTATATCACAAGATTTATATCACACATTATTCATATGTAAAACGCTCATAAGAAATATGATTTGAAAGGATTTGACAGCATTGAAAATGATTAAAAAGTTGATCATTTTTAATCATATCAAATCATTAGAAATTATTTTGTTTTATCAGGGTATTGTTATTAACGTGACTTTTGTAAAAATAATACAAATAATAAATATTCATTGCTGACGTAATAACCATCTAGACCTATTGTCATTAAAAAATAAGTATTTATAGAAAGACCCTCCCCCCACCCTTTCAGTGTTTACGTAATACTCATACTTGAATGACCCCTTACTTGAAGATATGCATTTATGTGTATTACAGATCTCTTGTACAATAGGGTGATAATGATATAAAGGAAGCAAAGCAAGCAAGTAAAGTTTGCTTATGGTATAGATATGGTATGGGCAAACCAAATAATTTAAGAGTAGTAAAACTACAAAAAACCAGCTTCCACCAATATCTCAAATCCTTTTCGAAAAATATTTTTTCAAATCGGCTCAAAATTTGACGAGATCTGAGGTACATAAAAACATGCAACGGGAATGATAACCTCCTCCAATTTGGTTCCCGTGTCGTTCCAGGCCCCTTTTGACGAATAGACCATATGCCATTCTGCCAGGCAGTTAAAAGGCGAACTGCCTGGCAAACAGGCATAAAATGTGGTAGAATTCTTCTACTTTAGCCCAGGTGTTAAACAAAAAACGACTATCGATTTTTCATTTCGTATAAGCGGTTACTTACAGAAGTTATAAAACACCACTACCGCTGCCTGCCAGATTATTTTTCACAAGACGTTTTTTTCGTCCCCTGAAAAATTATATTTTTTTTAGTTGTTACAGTTTAGATTTAGATATGCGATATATGATAACTTAGTTCTCTGGTTCATAAAACCACCACAAAGTTCTATTTTGATCACACACTATGTAAAACTGTAAAAATTATATTAATTTTGTTTTAGGGTGCAGATACCGGTGTTTTTCTTGCAACAGACCCAAGCATTGTGGGACGTTCTGGTGGTTATTACAGTGATTGCAAGGAGTACACAGCGACATATCCATATAAGAAAGAAGATGAAGACAGGCTGTGGCAATATAGCAAAGAAATGGTTAAAGCAAGGAAACCTATATAAGGAATTAAAATAAATTTATACTCTAAATCACCGATGTTTTAAATTGTTTAAAATCAAATCTTAAAATGTTCCGCAAAATTTACAGTATCCCAGTGGACCTAGTTCTTGTTGCAGTCCTATAACTATACTATAAATTCCTAATTCTTACGAATTACGATTCCGTAAAATGTTCAAATAAAAAAATATATAAGTTTATGTAATTAATCTAATTTAATTTTTTAACTTATTATTTGTTATTTAATGGTCATCATTGAATAAACTCATTTTTTTATTCAAATTAACCTTTACGAGCATTTTTGTCAGTTTTCTAAGATGATCCGGCGAAAGCTCAGTGGGCTTGTTTTTTTAAAATTACAATTTTAATTATTTACAATAATTATCAGGGATCGGTATGAGGAACAATTAATCTCAGGCTTCTTCGTTTTGCTTCTAATCTGATATTTTATAATATAACTTTTTACACATTTTTTTTAAACATTTTTTAAGTTAATATTTTGGCAAATTTCTTATATTTTCGGGAATTTTATTATAAAAGCATTTGAACTGCCCGATAAATGAGATACCTACTAATTCTGTGGTAACGAGATGCATGCACAACTAGGTTTTTTGTTTCTTGTATTTAGTGAGTGAACATCAGAATTTTTCTTAAATAAGTAAACATTTTACGAAAATACATTGAATTTTCAAATATACAAAGTGCCGACGACACAATCTGTTTAATTTTATGTACAGTTCCCACTAGTCCATATCAATTCTTTGCAATAGTAAAATAATTGATTTTACTTAAAATAAAAAAATAAAAATTTCAAACAAACTATTTGGTTGTT
>DVYV01000004.1:0-17092 GCA_018236405.1 Emesis brimo | reverse complement strand
TATACTGTCAACTCGCAAGTACTTCACGCTATCGCCGGATTGTACGGTAGTTCCTGTACCGCTGCTTATTTGTTTTTTCACATCATCAATAAGTATGAAAGAATGCCCGTTTGCCCGACTCCAACACGACAGAATGGTGTGCCGGTTCGATGATGTTACCGGCGAGCACACGATCGACGGCCAGTCATGTACGTTCGATTTGGGAGGCGCAATATACAAACGGGTGGATCTCGACAACTCGGATCTCATCGTCGCCGTAGAGTCGTACGACCGCAACACTGTGAGTGTCACGAAACCTCTGCCGAGGCCCGACGAGGCTCGACTGCTCGGCTGGCGTGAGCTGATCGCCGAGGGCCGAGAAGTCACCGGTTTTCTGGCCACTTTTAAGCTTCTGGTCGACGAGAGTCGCAAGATACACGCCGCGCTCGGCCTGTACCCGAGACCCACGAGTTTTTTCGACATTTGCCTGCCGCAGACTATCGCGGGTCGCGGCTCCGTGCAGTTTCTACGACCGGTGCACTACACCGAGAACGCTCTCCGTTTTTATCGGGAACTCAACGATACATTTCTGAGACTGTGCCGCGAGGCGAGCGCCCAACTGCGGTCCCCGAACGTGGCGTTCACATCGCAGCTGCCACACGGCGACAATTGGTTGACGATGTTGTGGCTCAGCGGGAGAGGAAAGAAACACGGACGCAATCAAAAAGTGTGCAATTTAGACTTGCTCAAGCGCCGGCCACCCGAAGGTCTACGCTGCGGGGCGGCCGGTCGCGGCGCGGCTGGTCGCTGCCGGCACGAGGCACTGCTCACCGAAGCCGCGTCGGCGATAGGCGCCAGCGAACCGATGCCCGAGCGGACAGTGTGCGTCAACACCGTAGAACTCGTGCTGGACGAGGCGGGAGTGACGCACGAGTGTCGCCTCACGTTCGAGGGTTCGCGAGACTTTTTCGCCGTGCTCGGACGCACCGACATCATGCATACGGTTCTCTGCTATCCCAATGTCTTGATGAACGCTCTGTGGCTAGAAGACTTTGACAGATTGCTCGACAGACTCGTGTCGCACTGCGGCGGCGACCGACAACTCACATGATGAAGGTGTGGACCCGCAAGAGTCGACTTGTAAAACTTGCAAGCAGGAGCAGAGCCGATCTCGCTGCGGTTCTTGTTAAGCCTGTATTCACAGAGCACGGGCGGCCCGCGTCGATGCCAACCCATGTTCTATAGACTTTGCACTGTGACAATCGACAAGTACAAATGAGCAGCAAGGCGAGATTTGCGAGAAAATTAATCACGATTGACGCGAGAAGCAAGCTCTTTACCGTACTTTTTTAACGAACTCCATCCAGCAGGCCGACATTATGCCGGCCGAGTTTACGCGGGAGTTTACGCGGATGGGTATATTATACAATCGAATAAAAGCGGTAGTACTGAAGCCCGTCCCCGTTCCATCATTGGCCATAAGCGGGGACAGTCGGCGTGGGCGGACGACGGTACGTATAAATGAGGGCAACGCAGTCCTCAATTATTCATTCGTGTCTCGACAATCGTTTTGATAACAAGACTGATTCAATTAAAAAAATGGATTCAATCGCAGCCATAGCCTCGACCTCGGCGAGAATTCAACATTGTGTTCCAGAGCGGCCACAATATTTAACGCACGTCAAGCAGGCCCAGAAGCGTCCCATGACGTCGTCCACTGGGGACGACGAGGCCGCCGCCGCCGCCGAGCCCCCTTACTTTTTCCAAGTAGAACCGGGATTCGAAGATGACGACGAAAACCTCTTCAAGAAACGTGACAAGTGCCAGGCCAAGCGCAGACTGGTTTTTACCGACGAACCGCCCGCCACCACGCCTGCTCGTCCTAATCCTAACGCCAAGTTCCAACAATTGTTGCAAGACAATACGGCGCAAGGATCTATCGCCGCCAACTCTGAAATACGCGCTATCGTCGAAAAATTGGAGGCCTGCACCGACCGCAACGACGAGTCGATCATCGCCACCAGGACGGATTGGCACGATTTAGCGAACCGATCGATCGTACCCATGAAATTGTCAAGGGGCATTTACGACAAACTGATTGAGGAAATGGGTAACGAAGCCAACGATTACTACGTAGTGACGCTGCTGTTTGTCGCCGTACACCCCCTGTGTTCCCTGAGTACGGACATGAGACCTTTGATGGGCCTAGATCCACTGCGCCTGAAGGAAAGCAGCAGTGACAAGATGTGGGTGCAGAACCCGCAAACTTTTACTGCCACCAACGTGACCATGGTCGGTAAGCAAGTCGCTTACGATAATCACAATTTTCTAAGTGTCTCTTGTAATTTTCAAGAAGCTGAGCATATTCCTTTATTGACCATCGCTAACGCTGAAGTTTTGCACGGCAACTACGAAATCGCCAGCAAGGTGCAAGTGAGCAAAGGGAGATTTGCGACAAAAGTTATCACGATTGACGCCAGAAGCAAGCTCTTCAACGTGCAAATGAGGGACATGACAACTAACCCAGTCCAGCAGGCTGACATTATGCTGGCCGAGTTTACGCGGATGGGTGTACACAATCAAATGACGTTGTTCCCTTCGATCGCCATCAAGGCACTGATCATTCTAAAATAAAAGGCGCAACCGAACTTCGTTCCCTCCCATCATCGGCGCCCGTGGACGATATATTATTCATTCGTGTCATGAAAGCCGTTTTATTACAAGACTAATCCAATTCAGGACAGGACAGGGCTAGTTCATCGATTACATAGCGGAGCTTGGACGGCTTATTTGCTTTTACCAGATTTGATAAATTAACTTTTAATAAAGTTGGACTTGCATCCACACCATTTCTTACCAGCCACGAGTTAACCACGAGAAAAAACTAAAACTTAACAAGTAATAACTATAATAAATCACTTTTTAATTCGGCGGTACTCGAGAGCAGTGAGAGCGCGTGAACGCCGCTAAAGACCAAAAGCTACTTAGCGAACACTCACACATCAATAGCGCCTTAGCGCGTTCCGCCTGCGCATCAACCCGTAAATCAATAGTACTTAAAAAATCGATTTCTGAACGCATAAGTCAATTTTTAGGTGCTATTGGTTTGCTGGGTGAGGTGCGGGCAGAACGTTCTAAGGTGCTAGTGATGTATGTGTGAGCGTCCACTAAGTCACTATTGGTCTTTAGCGGCGTTCACGCGCTCTCACTGCTCTCGAGTACCGTCAAATTAAAAAAGTGTTTTATTATAGTTATTACTTGTTAAGTTTTAGTTTTCTCGTGGCTAACTCGTGGCTGGTAAGAAATGGTGTGGATGCAAGTCCAACTTTATTAAAAGTTGAATTGTCAAATCTGGTAAAAGCAACTAAGCCGTCCAAGCTCCGCTATGCAATCGATGAACTAGCCATAGAGCATGGGCTAACGTTGACGATTTTGTAAAAGGTATAATCAAACGTTGCATTCAAATAAAATTGTTGATAAACATGATGTCAATTTTGTTTTAATTCATTTCCAGAACCAACCTTAGTAATAAATACATATATAATTTATATTAATGGTAGTTGTCGATGTGGTTAAAATGCATTCGAAAATAAAAAGCGCCGACATTACGCAGATGGGCACATATAATCAAACGATCAGCGTCAAGGCACTGATCATTCTGGGCACTGATCATTCTGAAATGCGCTTCTACATAATGTTGTTGTTGTAGCAGTCACGTATGAATCGTCGCTACAATAAGTGATCAAGCTAAATCCTAAATCACGATATTATTTTGTAACTATATATACTAGTTCCAACGCTTCTCAGATGGACTTTGGTCCCGTAACCTCTGACAAAGAACACATAATAACCCTGAAACAAAAAATGCCTATTAGGTACTCGTGCAAGTTGTTGAATTAATAATTGTCATGCACACCAAACAGTCTCATTGTTCCATGCGATGCTCGTTTATATTTTTTTATCAGAGCGATGGCATAATATAATAGTGCGTCACTAGTCCGTCGGGCGGTTGGTGGCGGCGGCGGCGGCGATGATCCGAAACTGCCGATCAGCATCGTCGCGGCGGCCTGACGACGACGATGACGATGGCGACGAACCACCACCCCCCTCCCCCGAGCGGCAACAGTCGAGAACCATCAGCATTTGCAATGCGAGCAAGCCAAAGCCGGTGATTTTGGTCAAAATCCCCACGCCTCTGTCAGCCAGCAACATGTACACCAACGCGGCGGTCGGCGCGGTCAATTGAATAGTCGTGCCGAGCGATTCGAGACGACCGGCGGCGACGCGCCTGGCGGCACTGATGAGAGTGCCGCCGCCGCCGCTGCTGCCAATTTTGCGCGCGTGTTTGGCTGCGGCCGTCGCCATTTCAACCTCTCTGGCGGCGTGATTTATAAAACGTTCGTAGAAGTCGTCGAGCTTTGGGACGACTATAGCCAGACTCATCTTACTGTCGTTGACCGGGCGCAGTAAATGCGACTAGGTGGCCGCACCGGTCGAGGCCGCAGCGTGGAATCGGCCGAGATTACGCGTCGATTACGCAAGCCGCATCGGACAATTCGCACGATTGTCGCCGGCGGGACACTTGAGGGTCTGCGTAATCGGTGCGTAATAGAGGCACATTCCGCACGCGACCACTGCCTCCCCATCCCCCCCCACCCGTCTGCCGAGCCCGCACCGTTCACGGTAGAGATAAGTTGGAAAAAGGCATTAGTGATGTGCGAGGTGACACTGAATGTGCAGGCTCACAGCTTTACCGGTTCGTCCAAACTTCGTCTACATTTCAACGGTAGAGCGTCGTTCCGTTCGTCCGATGGCAGTTTGTGGGCGGCGCGCAACCTGGGTGACACCATCGCGTTGCAAAAATTGAGCGGCGCCACGGGAGTGTACAAATTCTCGATCATGGCCGGCGGCGGCGAGTCGATTGCGCACTCGCCCTTTTGCATATGGCAAAAATTACAGACCAAACGGCTACCCACAATGATCCGAGGTGATGGTGGCGGCAGCGGCGGCGGCGACATTGACTGCGGAGACGTAGAAATCGTGTGCACCCACGCCAAGTTGATACAGAGCATGTCCATTGCGGTCACCGGCACCACCACAGTCGCGGCGCTCTTTGCTAGAGCAATCAGACCAAACGCTCACCGCGTCATCGTCTCCAACAGAGGCATCTCGATGAAAATCGTTGACGACGGCGACAATGTACCCGCCGCCGCCGCCACCGCTGCTCAGATTTTCGGTAGACCTGCGGCGGTGGTGGTGGCGCCGGCGGCGGCTTCGGCAGAGGTCTACACCGTTCCCGACGACGACGACAATGCAGAGATGCCAGACGAAACTTTCGCTGCCGCCACCGCCACCATTCCCGTCGATGATACAGAAATGACGATAGAGAATGATGCCTCTTCGTCGACGTCCTCACGGTTCTTTATCCAGGCGGAGGCGGCGGCGGCGGCGACGGCGGCGCAAGAATTGATGGATGACTTGGGGAGGCTCTCGAGTGAATTGAACGTGTTCAAGGGAAATATCGAGATTGTAAAGTCCACCGCCGGGCAGCGCCACACATGGTTGGTGCCCCTCTTTGACGTCGTCGAGATGTGGGTCGACGAGACCACCAAGTGGGGCATGGACGTGCAATCCAATAGTGTACATTACGACAAAACCGCCGACTGCCGGCAGGATCTGGAAACTAAATTGCTAGATATAAAGACGTTTCAAACCCTGTTGACGAACGCCCAAAAGCTACTAAACTACTTTGACGGCCAGTGGAGTAATACTTTCAAGACGATAGGAGACTTCATGCGCAGCATCGTCACATGCAAGCAACTGTTTATGGACGCCTTCGAGGCGAGCACGAAACTATTAACTCTTGTTATGGAGGATTACCACACGATACCCATCGAAACCAATGCCAATGTAGCCGAACCGCTGCTGACGCAGGCTCGAACGCTCTCAGAGTTACACCAAAACATACAATCAAAGTACGCCGACACTCTGTCGGTTTTCGACAATGCCCTCCAAGAATTGGCCAAAGTCCAAAGCGACCTGAACGAGTACAGGGCGACCATGATGACGATATTTGAAACGGTAAGCGATGACATTCAGAGCGCCCTTGACGTGAATAATTGGCCGCAGAAGGTCGACTTTGTGTCGAACGACAGCAACGCGCAACTCTTTAAAGAACATGCGCAAAAATGTCTCGAAATATTGACTGATTTAAATCGTGCCGCGAGCGCATCGCTTCCCGCATACGGAAAGACACGCGCCCAGTTTGTCAACGTGCTTGCCCAGTTGCCGCCAGAGATGGCGACCGCAGCGCGCGAATGGGTTTTCTCGTGGCCCAGTGACGATTACAATGGTGGTATTGCTCAGGTGACAGTCATGGCCGGCCAGTTTGAGTCCACGTATCGTGGGTTCATAGACCAGTATCAGTACAGGCAGGCAACAGTAGTGTCTACTAATAAAGTAGCCGGGTGATTGACGGCGAAAAAAAAAAACAATCTTTACAGTGGCAGAGCAAACGGTGCGACTTTCAATAGTAGACGACCGACGCCATCGCCGATATGCTTGGCGAAAACTGCGGCCTTGCTGGCGCCACCGCCGCCTTCGCCGTGCTTTCGCATCTCACAAATGATGACCATCGCTACCAACAGCGTCCCCAGTGAGAATAAAACGTTTAGAAATTGAAAAAATATCACTGCTTTCATCTTATCATCCAAACACTTTGGTCGCGCGGCCCTATGCAGAATCGGGGATGTACTATGACGAGGTTCTGCGTCAAGTCAAGCGTCAAGTGGAAGCCGAAAGTCACGATTCGTAATATTTATTTTTTAAATTATTTCGACAGGCGTCACGTTCAGTTAATTTAGTAATCTCAAAACTTTTAGTCCGCTCTGAAGTAGCGTCGCGCAGGCGCAGACCCTGTTTTCACATACTGTACAATTTTAAGTCATCGACGAGGTATTATAGGCAGGATATAACATGAGATCGCAGCGACGCGGGCCGCACACGGATCGCAGCGAGACCCTTCTTGCGAGTCCGTTGTATGGGCGTCGTCGCCTTGGCACAGCGACACGGGCCGCCTGAGTGCTCCGAGATAAGGACCGATGAGACTAGACCGGCTCTATTCCTGCTTGCGAGTTCGTTGAATAGGCGTCGCGCCCTCCCGTCGCCGCCGGTCGAAAGTCACGATTAAAACATTTTCCCCTCTTTAACCGGCGACGCAGCATACCGCCGCGCCGAACGGAAACGATAAATTTTTGTTTAAGCACAGTGTAAATACAAGTAAGATGATGACGATGTATCACGTAGAGTTTTATCCCAGTCATACGATGGACAAATACACGTTCGAGCATACATACAAGGCGGCGTCGTTGTCGCGAATATACGAAGTAACCTCGCCCATCACAGGCCACTCCTGGAAGGTCATACTCACACACACTCTACTTCGGCTCATTAAGACAGACAAGGAGCCCGTCTTTGTTCGGTTGGCGGTGTATTTGTCTCTAAAGAACCAAACCTACCCCAAAAGGGTAGCCAAAGCGCGACCCAGCGTGCTGTACGACGACTATCGTGCGATAGATGTACCTCTACCCGTGTTGTGCGGATCTTCGACATCGAGCGTCGTCGTAGTCGAAGTCCACCTCGACTGCGTACAAATCACACAGACCCTAAAGTGGGAGGATATTTTACTTAGCGCCGACACCTGGGCGCATCCCACGAAACACCAGTCGGCTCGCATGGTGTGGATGCTTCGCGACACCAACGAGTACGTTCATCAGAGTGAGCTGCATCCATCACCGAGAGAATGGACAAAAAAAGCAGGAGGCCGGCTAGTTAAGTAAAACAAATTCGTCCGATACTACATTTTTATTTTACAAAATTGTTACTTAAATATCTAAGACCGTGGTGTCCATCGCTCTGCATGAACATGCAGTGGTCATTGGGGTGCTTATTTGTAAGCGGTGGTAACTCTCTAGCGAAGGGGATACTTCCCGATTCTTCACGCCACCCCCCCCGTGCGATCAGCCCATGCCAGGTGGTAGCCGTTGGGGAGGCCCAGCTAAGCCGATCAGCGAACGGGGGGGCGGCGACTTTGTCTGGTTATTAATTAAAAAGTTGTCCAACTATTGGTCACTTCCGAATTTACACTATCGATTCACAAACCACGGCCACAGCCGGGACGTCACTATACTTGCGTTTTCAAACCGGGTCTGTACAAGCTGGAGAGGGCTGTTATTACATTTTTCGAGGCACGAGTTGGCCAATTCATACTGAACGATTGCATTCAACATTATGTATACGTCACTCGACAGACAAATCTTTGATTTTTTCGCGTAAATGACTAAATCCACCAGTTCTTTTCTCACCGTACTCAAGTTCAAGGTGGTGTACACGTATTCGGCGAGTTCGCTCAGCACTCGCGCCTCGTTTGTATTACTCTCCCTCTCTCTGGGCGTCGTCGCCACCGGCGTCACGGGCTCTGTAATCAATGTAGTAGTAGTGGTCGCCGTCGTATTCGCCGCCACCGTCGTCGATGCCGCGTCTGTCCACGTCGTAAATAGATCAGGCGAGTCCTCGGTCGCTGTTTTCTCTACCGTGGTCGTCGCCATTTCTACGGTACGCGATAGATTCTCGGTCGCGGCCGTATTGAATAGCCCTACCTTGACCGCTTCAGACCCGGGTGTTTGTACCGTCGTATCTCTTTCTACTTCTGACGACGACGTCTCCGCCAACTCCATTAATTCTCTTTCTATTGCCGTCGTTTCTATCAACGTCTCGCGCAAGGTTGGTATGCTCGGTGGAGAGCCGAGCGGCACCATTGCATCGAAAGTCGCTGCGGCAACCGCGTCGCCGACGTTGATGTGCGCGATCGGCTCCATTTCATAATCAGTGATTTCGGAGACGGCTTCGACTGGCTCACAGTAGTTGGGTAGTGTAAAACATAAATCTGATAATTCACCGAGGCTTGTTTCCACGACCGTCTCATCAATTATTGTTGTTGTTGTTTTGCCATCCATCTGTGTAGTGGTGGTGGTGTGAGCCTCGGTCGTCGCTGCTGCAGTCATCACGTTCAAGAGGGTGGTCGTCGCCGCGGTCGTCTCGTCCGCCTCCACGTCCAGGTTCGCGTGTGGTGTCGACAACAAGATGCCGATGGATGGTTCGTGCAAGGGTGTAGCCAGCGTGCTCGCCATGGAAGGTGAAGTCAGCCGATATTCCGTGGGCACGTCGATCAGACGCCAATCCTGGTTAACTTCGTCGTTGAAACGGATACCCATGGACATCACCTTGTTTTTGAGTTCCCACCACAGGTCCCATTTTGGCGAAGTGTACTCGTTCAGGTGACGAGTGCGACTCTTGGTGGTGACCACTTTGCCCAGCGATAAGCCCTGGTCAAAGAGCGCGTCGGTAAACATTCGCATTTTCGTGACAAACACTCGATCCACTCGCTGTGTGTTTGAGTCGCAGCACGCGCTGTGTTTGTCACCGCTCTTCCTCTTTTTGCACGTGAAACACTTTGTTCGGTCGACGCGTCCGTGACCTATTTCATAGTGGTTGTATATGACGTCACACGGCGCGGTCACTCCACAGCACGTCAATATTTTAGACTTTGTTCGGGGTTTGAACAAGCCTCTTCTTACCGGTGGACAGCTTAAAAGTGTTACATTTATAAACCTTGTTTTCCCTTTTGAATCGTCGTACATACCTAGCTTGTAAGCTAGGTATACACACATTAAAAATAGACGTTCTTCAAGGGCGTTGGTATATTTTCGATCCTGCTTCAATAGGATCATAATACTTCGGTGTAATCGACGCAGGTAATCTGCGGCAATTTTATTGTTTTTGTTTATGGAATTCATTTTTTAATTAGCAAAATATGTACTATATGCACTGACTGAATATGTCTGATCCCTGTTATGAATTAATTCACAATATATAGGAATCTAATACTATTTAATCAGCAGGAAATAGGATAAAGCGTGGGATGATTTATCAATATGAAACAGGATACATGTGCAACTGCAATAGGAATGATTTATCAACATGAAACAGGATACATGTGCAACTGTAATAAGGATGTGAAAAAATAATCGATTATTTAAAAAAACGATTATTTAAAAAAAATTAAATAATCGATTTTTTTAAATAATCGATTATTTAAAAAAAATAAATCAATTTATTGAAAATCGATTGTTTTGTAAAAAAATAATCGATTATATAAAAATCGATTATTCCCCGACCAAGTCACATCACTAAACTTTAATACAATGTAATTAATCAGCAGAAAACAGGATATGGTGGGATGTTCTATCAAGAGGAAACAGGATACGTGTGTAACAGAAAACTCGTGCGACTAATCTCCTCCCGCTCCTCACCCCCCCTCCCCGCTTGCAAACGGAATACTTGTAAGTTTAGATATGCAGTGCACAAAGCCTCACTAATACCTGCCTCCCTTCATCACCCTTTCCGCCGCCCCTTTCGACCAACATAGATAATGGAATGCATCCGCAGAAAACAGGACACTGGTGTGATTAGATTTGCAATTTGCGCAAAACTTTTAGTCCGAAAGTCGAATCGGTTCACGTCACAGTATGTAAAAACGGGGGGATCTGCGCTTGCGCAAAGCTACTTCAGAGCAAACTAGTAAAAGTTTTGAGATAACTATACCACCCATAGCGTAAGAATATCCTCGCCGCTAATCTCTTTCCCCCCATGCCGTCATCACGCTGTGGCTTGGTCATGTCTTTGCCGCCGATGCGAATAAACGAGTTGGGATCCCGGGTGTTACAAACCATGCACAAGCCACATTTAGTCAGACCAATCGTTCTATCTTTACACCTCAAAGCCCATCGAGGGACACAGTCTGCAAATCTAAAAGTATTAGATGCAGAGGATGCGTTCTTTTGGTCCCTGTGTCCCTCCATGACGATTCGTAGAGCAAATATTATAGGGTTCATGATTCCATGTCCCGACCGATTTACTTTATACCGCGGTAGTTCCCCCACATTCTTGTACGGATCCTGTAGACAAATGTAATCACACTCGATCTGTTCCGCTGACGAGTGATCCCCTTAGTGAGAAGATTGCAGTCGTGCCCTGTTATGTTTACTCAAAATTCAAAATAAAACATCTATCTGGAACGTCATGCAACTGTTAATGCAGTGCTGCTAGTTTTTGTAGCTAATCACACATGATAATTTTATTCGATTCATTAGAAACTTGGAGCAAGCAACCTTGTGAGAATCTCACAAGAAAATATCTGCCGATCTGTTTAGTTGCTCTGCGATCTTTTCTTGTTATTTTGTAAAATTTAAATGATAAATTTCAGTGTTTTGTTTATTTATAAAATATAATTATTAATAACTAATGTATTGATGAAGACACTCAAAGACCACTGCGTGTACAAAGGTACTAGAAGAACGCCACTAGTGTCACAATTTCATTTAATACATGTGAATATGTTAAATATATTATTTACAATGCTCCCTCTTTAATCTGGCATCTCAGATCTCCAGCACTACGGCTCTGCGTTTTGTATTCGAGTATTCGAGAGTGCTGCGGTTTAACATTTTGAGTTTAACATTTGATTTGATTTGAATGCGTCGACACGCAGCTACAAGACTAATAAATTGGTGCCAATACGTGTTTGTTCATGTAGGAATGCGCGGGCGCGGTGGCGAGTTCGGCGCGGTAGACGTTGTGAGCTCGTGTTCACATTAGCCATCACGCGTTTGCGCGAGCGACAAGTTCAAACTAATCGAACTCGCCTAACGTCGCAAGTGCATCGCGCGCTCCGCCGCTAGTTCGACGTGAACACACAAAAACGTCTCACGCGTTTGATACTACCACGAGCACCAGTCGCTAGTTTGCCCGCTACTTAGACCGCACGTGCGTTTCGTACGTGAATACTTGGATATCACGTCATATATTTGATATTTCGTGACCACACACACCACCGCGCCCGCGAGTCAACGTGTATGAGCACTAAGACTCACGCCCGCCCCCATCACTCATTCCGATGTATGTAGTATGTATTAGTACAATGTATGTGTTTTGCGCGAAACTTCTAATCCACTCTGAAGTCGTTTTGGTTCGCGTCACAGTATGTAAAAACGGGGTCTGCGCCTGCATGAAGCTACTTCAGAGCGGACTAGAAGTTTTGAGATACCTATAATTAAAACTGATTTTCAAATAATATCTGCATTTTTCTTGATATTTTCCATTTATCCAGCGTTTTTGGTAATCTGGCAGTGCTCTGGTCCGATATAATATGTCGGATTACTGAGAGAGTGCTGTACTTTAAGCTCCGTAAATGACACTATGAGTACGTTGAATTGCGCTACCAAATTTTGTGTACAATTAATAGTTATACAGAAACTTGTTACAAAACGTAATAAAACATATTATTATAATATATTGATCTGTGAATAAAACAATAAAAGTCTAATATAGTTGGCTCAAAACTTCTAATCCGCTCTGAAGTGGCTTCTCGCAGGTGCAGACCCCCATTTTTACATACTGAGACGCGAACCGAAACGACTTCAGAGCGGACTAGAAGTTTGCATGCAAACTGTAACAACTGTTAGACGTACATATTGTTGGACAGATCACAAGTCACATAATGTAGATTAATTCGTAATTTTGCCATTTCTATGCATGAATAATTATTGTTTAGTTTCCAATATCTTGATAAAAGTATGGATAATGGTAATTTTAACTGGGCGTAAACGTTCTCCTTTATGCCAACAACGACTTTATTGTGTATGAAATAAGGTTTACTTTGGCTTTCCGACTAGTTGACACATACGACCTATAGGACTTAGGAGGAAACGGGATGTGACATGCTACCCATACACAGGCCAAAAACGACTTTATTGTGTATGTTATAAGGTTTACTTTTACTTTTCAACTAGTTGCATCATGTGACCTTTTCATTATTGGGATTGGAGTGGGGTGTGAGTGGGGCATGAGTGGCATATATAACTTCTCGTGCACAAGTAAAATATACCAGTCTCTAAAAATGGAATATTCACTGCAATATTATTTACAAAAACAGGAAGCCTTGCAGTCGCTGCCCCGCTGCACTGAAATAGAAAATTTTTTTGACTTGTTGGGCTGCGACATCCGGCCGGGTGGAGTGGACGCAGTGCCGTTCAAAATGATAAATTGCGAGGAAATGGAAGTCGACAGAAGAGTGCTTGACTGGCTCGGCCTGCCCGGGCCATACGAAATGCAAGTTAACATCTTCAAGCAACTGTTGGCACACCGGCCGGAGCTGCGGCCGTATTTAGAAGAAATGCAGCAGTCACCTGCTGCCATTATAAAAACGGCCGCAATTGAAACGGTAATTTTTTTCCTAAATCAGGAAATGGCGCTTAGAATTTGGAGACATCTAAATTTTATAAGAATTGCGATGCAAAAATTCAGAGAGCAGAGACCATCGTACTCGCCGGAGGGTACACTGCCGACGCCGCCGCCAGGACTTGCGCCTCGACATGAAAATGAAGACCCACCGCCGCTCACCCCATTAGGACAAAGAGTTCTAAGGCGTTTATGGGCGGCGAGAAGGCCCACCTCTAGTCCGAGGGGACAGCGCATGGTACGGCTTTACGCACCGACGCGGACGCAAAGACCATCGTACTCGCCGATGTACTCGCCAGCGACGCCGCCGCCAGGACTTGGTTTATCATCGCCGCAGAGACCATCGTACTCGCCGGCGAGTACACCGGCAACGCCGCCGCCAGGCCTAGGACTTGGATCATCATCACAGCCGCAGAGATCGCCGGTGTACTCGCCGGCGACGCCGCCGCCAGGACTTGCGCCGGCGAGTACGTTGGTGATGGTCTCTGCGCAAGACCCGGGAGGGTGTCATGCTGCGGCTTTGCCAACGTACTCGCCGGCGACGCCACCACAGGATCATAATGATGACACTCTGCCAGAACTTGAATCATCACCAGTGCCGTCGCCGGCGAGTACGTTGGTGATGGTCTCTGCGCAAGACCCGGGGAGAGTGTCATCACTTGATTTTGCCGACTGTGATAGTGAAGAGAGTGTAGTGTACGTAATTAATGATGCGCAGACATACTCGCCGGTGCACTCGCCGCAGCGTGACACTCTCAATTCAAATTTGTGTGTGTAAATGGTGATGACTAAACTAAAGACTAAAAACGGTGATGACTTAAGTTTCCACGGTCACAATTATTAGGGACTTTAAGTGTAGAGTATAAGAGTGTATTAGCTATTATTTTTTAAATAAATAAAGAATATTTTTTTATTTGCCAGAATAAGATTTATACAACATAGTTGTTAGTTACATATTTTTATTAATTTAAATTCAATTTCAATAATTTGATGTTATTTATATTGCAATATTTGTTGTGTCTGTCTGAATCCATTTTTGATAATTTTCATAGTTCATGTTTGGCGTGCGTAGTTTGGTTAAGAAAGTGGAAACGCACTGAGAACAATAGAAAAGTGTTGATTAAAACATCAACCATTCGTTTATTACGAATTAATTATTTGCAAAAACTTCAAGAATATCGCAGATAAAACAGACCTATCATTCATGCTAGGTCTGTTTACTACATACTACTACACGACGACGTCAACACTGGAATCGATTATCTTTCACGACGATTTCAAACACGGCTGGTGACTGATAGTCTGCCAGAAATGTATGTTTGTGGTTGCATGACGCTTCCGTCTCCGTCGCCTGGATGTTGCTCGTCAGCGGCTTGAACAACCACGACAGATGGTCAACGTTCTTCAGCTGCACCTCGGTGAGACCCACCGTAGCCTGACATTCGGTGTCGAAAAATTCAAACGACAGTGTCAGTCGAAATTCGTATTCGCAACACGGCCACGAGAAGCTCTTGAAAGATCGTACGAAAGGCCTAATCGTTGACAATTCACTGAGCGATACACGCACAACCGATTTTACGTTGGTCGTCGACATATTTGAAAGTTTCGGCCTTCTTAGAGTGTGTTTATACATTCTTGCAATGTCAGTTCCCGCCGCAATGCAATCAGTGCGACGAGTTCGCAGCAACACGAGCCACCCGTGCTCCAAGAGTACCTGAGGGGGGCGAGGAGACAACAATTGCTGCGGGGCCGACTGGCTTTAATTATTCTGCTTTACATGGGTTCGTAGCGCGCTCTACCAACTGTGGTCCGGGTCCATTCCTTCATGTGCGTTGCCGCCGTGTATAGTGTGACTCAAAGTCTATGATGGAATAGAACATGGAGTCGTAGCGACGACGCGGGCCGCACATGGATCGCAGCGAGACTGGCTTCAATCCCGCCCACCGGCGTCGTCGTCGTTGTCGTCATCTAAGGGCAACTCGGCCATAATGAGCGAGACTATTCTCGGGTCCGTCAACACGGACGCATGCGATTTGTTCGAGTCGACAAATATTATGCGCGCGTTCGTCGGCAACGTGTGCGTAGAGTCGCAGTGGCGTACGAGGACGACCCGCTCCACATCCCCGCGGAAATGGGCGCGCGCCTCGCGCAACAACTGCACGGCGGCCGTCGCACGCCTTTGGTCGATTTGCGGCGCGTGCACCATGTCCAACCACCGCTCGAGTACATCGAGAGGCAACAACTGGTACAGAACTCTGCACTCGGGCCGGTTGATTAACTCCCACAGCTGGGCCTGGCTGAAGCCTAGGATCTGGTAGGAGGGAAACTTGCCTTCCATGAGCAGCGTTCGCGTCTCGTTACACCGCACGGTGGCCGGTTCCACCGCGATAATCTTGCGCACAGCGTCGCCGTGGCGTCCGAGACTCGCAAACATCTCGCATACCTCCGCGCCGGCCGAGTGTGCCACGAGCGTCACGTCTATTGTTACGATCGTCCCAGTCGCGGCCTCGACCGCCGCCGCCATTATGCGATCGATGAACGCGTCCATATCCTCGACTGCCTTGTCCAAACTCAACAGCCAATTCCACGGGAAAAATGTGTAGAATCGCGACACTCGGCCGCCACTCAATGCGGGCCGCATCTTTTTTGTCTTTTTATCTTTTTCGGCGAAGAGCAGCTCGGCGATGGGTTTGAAATCGGCCCATCGTAACCCATGCTCCAGTTTGTCGTACACACTGTGACCTTTGTATTTCATCAGCACCGCGTCTGCCGTCAATTTTGAGAGGGAGCCTTTGTCGTCGACGACAAATGCGTCGTTGACAACGCCCTCGACGTCCGAGTCTAGGGCGATGATTTTTTTTTGATCGAGACTACCCGTGAGCGCTTCCTTGATGCTCGGCGGATAGATTCGCAACTGGTCCAACTTCAACTGGCTACCGCCCAGTCCCGGCACGACGATGACCACGTTACACGTCGTCATCTTATTTGTCGTTTGTGCTCGTGTTTAGATTACTCTGAGAGTGCAGGCCAGACAAGGATCGCAGCGGGACCGGCTTTAACTCTGTTTCACATGGGTGCGCGCGCGCTTTACCAACTGTGGCCCGGGTCTATTCCTCGCTCTTCATGTGCGTTGCCAGTTGCCGTCGTGCGTAGTGTGACTTTGAGTCACACACACACATACACGATAGAACATGGATTTGCAGCGACGCGTGCGAGAACGTTGTACGAGGAAGAGGGTCGACTGTGGCCCCGACTCTTAGTTGACGGCTACTGCGATGCGATATAAACTCTTGGGCTCGCGCCGCGACGCAGTCCGCCCGTGCTCCGAGAATACCGGTGAGACAAGAGCCGCAACGGAACGGACTTTGATCCTGCCTACTCTCTACTCTTACATAATAATAATATCATGTGTTTTCGGTTGCTGCAGAGCAAATTAAACTCTGTGAGTTATAGGATAGAGCATGGGCTTGCAGCGACGCGGGCTGCACACTCGAATCGCAGCAATACCGGCTTTAATCCCGCGTTGATCGTGCACCGTTTTAGTCATCATCATGCTTATCGTGATGACGTCATATGACTTGTCGTTTTATTCATCAGAGACGTGTGTAGTTCCTCGCAGGTGATGAGCGAATGAGCCATTTTCGTTACCCCCACTCCGAAATCGTGAAAATGTATGAAGAGAGGGGATGACCTTGAGATTTCCTATATATTGAGCGATAGCTTCGCGCGCGACTCATTTCTAATACGACAGTTGTCC
>DVYV01000003.1:0-17129 GCA_018236405.1 Emesis brimo | reverse complement strand
AGTGATTATTACAATGAGTATATTTTCCATCCCCTATCGCCTGAAACACAGGTCAACCTAGTTCAGGCAGATCCAAGGTATGTTAGATCATAAGATGGTTTCTATGTTTTTATATAATACAATGTAATGCACAACTTTTTATATGAATAAATATTTTTGATTTTGATTTTTTTGATTTTTGAATAGTTTTATGAAGTATAAATATGAGTGTAAATAAATGTAAAATAAAAGTGTAAATATAACTAACTCATCTGAATCATAAGTGTATTGAAGAAAATAAAACCATATCATTATTATATACCTGGGCCCCGATTCTGTTAATTACATTTTGTCAAAATCGCGTCTCAATTGGATCGCGATAGTACAATTTGACGTATTTGGTAGTCTGTTAGTTATTTAAGACCAATAGTTTTTCACTGACACACGATTGAATTACAACTCAATCGTCATTGGTTAATACGCTATTCTGCTACGAAATCGTGTTAGAATTGTGTCTCGATTGTACCAAAAATGGTAGTCTGCTATATATTTGACGTTTATTTCAATGGTCTGTCAATGACAATCTTACTATCGAAGTCGAAGTGCCATTTGGTGCTTTTCACTGAGCATATAAAGTTTTATTTGGCGGTGACTTTTAGCTAATCAACGTCGTAAATTCTGCATTGAAATGTCAAATCGCATTAAGTGTAAATATTTAATACGAATTGCATATAATACAAAAGTTTTATATGTAGGTAATATGCAAATAAGAAAAATCACTTTTTTAGTAATTAACTCCGCTTCTTGCACGACAAAAGGATGGAATATCACCAAACTTAAAGGTTAGTAACTTACCCATAATTTATATTTGGCTCTAAAGACAAATCATGTTTTTATATGAAATTTTCATTTCCGATACTAATTTTATCATTTTATCCAACTGGGCCTCTCTAGGTCATACTCTTATGGCATCACCCATACATATCCGTTTAAGAGTACCTACAGCAAGTATTTTCACGAGGTTCAAAAGTTATAAGTATTTCAACATTGAATTTCAATGTAAAAGTTAAAGCCAGAAGTACAACTTTTCCAAATTTATTAGTGATTCAATGTTTTTCGAGTCTAAAATACTACAGTATTTCTTGGTTATTAAATTTTAATTTATATTAAAGTAATTGCAGAGTTAAGAAATGACATTCAAGGCGATACAGTATAACGTTACTTATAAATCTCTGATAGCAGTGAGTGCCCACTGCTGGAAAAAAATGTTAATGTTTGCTAGGCTTTTGCTACATTCACACCAAAGTAATGACAGCTACTTATATATAAAGGCAGTGATAGCATCTGATAAATCTTAACATATATCTATGAATGGCAAGCAGATAATTTTAATAACTGTCACTAATACTATTAATGTAAAAGCTTTGATGTGGATGGATATTTGTATCATATACCCAAGCAAAAATTGAATCCCTAAGATCCAACAACAGAGAATTAATGACTTTGAATTGGCTGAACTAATTTGAACAAAATATGTAAATAAATTGTTCTTAAGGTTTTTATTTGTGAATTCAACTTGGAACTTCATGGTGTAAGCTGAATAAGCCTTAGAAGATTTGTTAAAATGAAAGATCATATAGGCAAAATGCATTTGCCTTCCCAAAAATTGATAAAAAATGCATATTGTGACAATATATACTTACAATCATTGATAGCCTTGAAAGTTTGTTTTCCAACTAGCTATTCCCTGCAGCTTTGCCTGCTTGTTAATGTTTAATAAAGTATAGTTCCCATTCCTGTAGTATTTTCGGGATAAAACTATCCTATGTCTGTATCGGGTCTCAAACTATCTTTGTACCAAATTTCATCCGAATTAGCCCAGTGTTTGAGGAATGATGAAGAGACATAAGTTACTTTCACATTTATAATAATTCTGCACAGAATCAGAAAAATCATGCTATATGGGAATAAATTATTTTTGATAAAATTAAATTGTAATATAAGAAATTGAACCTAGCTTATTTTAAATCTCACATATTACAACATTTTTCTTATTTATATTTAATACTTTATTGTCCTCAAAATTAAAATACACAAAAAAGGATAATAATGACTGCACAAAACGTTAGCTAGCCCACCCAAAATATGAAGCCGGGATGAATAAATGGGAAGGCACTTAGCACAAAAAAATAAAAGATAACAAAACATATGTGTGTAACACACACATACATAACAATACATATTTAAATTTATACAAATACTCACACATACACATTATATATAATATAACATAACTACATCATTTAAATCAAAATAAATATAATATAAAATAAAACAAAGTCAGATATCTTTTTCTAAGACTAATTTTCAAGGGCTAGATTCAATTTATTTTGTTTACTGACAGCTAGGCCACAAGTCTGATAATGAAGTAAAAAGTCACACTATTACGATTCATTTATCAGTATATTACGATTCAATCGTCATTGTGACAATTTTCGTAGTCTACAAAAACTTAGCCGTAAATGTAATAGAATAGAAATTGGATTGTAATGGCATCACAATGATACAAATCACAGTGTTACCTCAAAAGTCTACCATCGATAATAAATGAGCAAATGAATAATAATTTTATTTTATATTAACGAAATTTCCATTTTCTATGATTAAATTAGGAGTTAATATTAATATACTGTATGCATTAAAGTACCTTGTGAATAGAGGATGACGAAAAGTTGCTAAAAACACTTTATTTATAACAAATTGGCTGTATTTAGTAATGTCTTTGTCAGAAATAAATTTTCTAAAAAATAAAAAGTGAAAACATCCGTCATCAGCTGTTAATAAACAAAACAATTTGAATAACCTAACTATTATGTTAAATAGTATACACTCGCAAATTATATAGTGTTTAATATAACAAGACGTATGTTTATGCCGTAATAATATTATAAACTACAATATATTTTAAATACGAGTACCAAGACATGCGCCAAAGAAGTACGAAGTCGGCTTACATCACAACAATTTGGAAAGGAAGAACAAAACTACACAAGAGAAAGATATACATAAACCAATAAATAAATAAATAAAGCAATAAATTATGAACATGTTCGTTAAAAAGATAAAAAAGTAAGTCAGAAACTCATGGTAAATGCATAAGATGTGCAAGTATTTACAAATACCATTGCTATCACGTACTTAACAGATATGCAAGGTTTGCTTTAAACATAAAATCGGTTAAAAAGCAGAAACACCTATTTCATAGAAGACATAATTAATTTTTAAGATATGTATATAGAAACAACTGTTATAAAAACTATTCACCAGCACAAAGAATATTATAGTCCAATTTTTTCACCTACTTTACAACTACAAGCAGTACATAAAAATACAGTGCTATTTCAGAACACGAAAACATTAATAAATCAAAGAAGAGATAAATGATGAAGCCAAAATCTGGAGTAAGGGAGGATTAATTAATATAATAAAAAAATCCATTTTACTAAAGCATTGCCTAAAAACTGTTTATATACTTATAATGTATAAATAAATTACTTATATAAGTGAAATACACTACTTTTTGTAAGTTCACAACCTTTTAAGTGTGAAATAAACAAGCTTATTTGTTGTTATTTTTTTATTATACCTCTATGACTATTTTTAAGACATCCAGTAAATAATTTTCTGTATAATGTGTAATTTTAAAATTAAGGTTACTTAAAGTTAATTAACTTATTTAGAAAATCAGCTGAAGCTAGCATAACACCGTCTATTAGATGTTGTACACACCACCAAGAAAGAGGGAAAGATAATTTATTTGCAAGAATAAGGGTGATACAATATACTGTCATCAATGTTCAGTTGTCAATATTATAGAGTACAAAAATGAAATCCCACAGGAATGGGAACTATACTTTATTAAACATTAAGAAGTAGGCTAAGCCGCAGGGAATAGCTAATTGAAAAACAAACTTTTAAGGCTATCAATGATTGTATAATATAATGTGTCACAATATTAATTTTTTATCAATGTAAATTTTTTGTCTAGGCAAATGCATTTTGCCAATTAATCTCTTATTTCAACAAATCCTTTATGGCCTATTCAGCTTAGACCGTGAGGTTTCAAGTTGAATTCACAAATAAAAAATCTTAAGAACGGTAATTTTGTCAAACTGGGTTTTTGAAATATGTTTAGAATCCAAGAGTTCTACGTTCAATGCCTGGATTTGACAAAATTAATATTCTTAAGGTTTTTTTGAGGTATCTTTCCAAAAGACTAAGCTCTGGCCCCTGTGTCTGTTGGTGGAGCGTTAAAAACTTACTTTTTTCCTCAATAATATTATACATGGAGCAAGGGTAATTATATTATTAAAACAAAATATAGGACAAATTTATTGTATATATTTTAATTTATGCATAATCTAGGCAGAGCTGCTGCAGAAGATCAAGATTGAGAGTTGTGAAGATGTTTATTAAATTATATCCCGGGACGTTGCATTATTTCTATTCCAATCTGAAAAAAAAATGTAATGTCACTGGAAATACATCAAAACATATTTTATTCAAATTAGTTCAGCCATTTCAAAGTCATTAATTCTCTGTTGTTGGATCTTAGGGATTCAATTTTTGCTTGGGTATATGATACAAATATTCATCCACATCAAAGCTATTGCCATATTAGTGACAGTTATTAAAATTATCTGCTTCCATTCATAGATATATGTTAAGATTTATCAGATGCTATCCACTGCCTTTATATATAAGTAGCTGTGTAAGTGAATGTAGCAAAAGCCTAGCAAACATTAACATTTTTTCCAGCAGTGGGTACTCACTGCTACCAGACATTTATAAATAACGTAATACTGTATCACCTTGAATGTCATTTCTTAACTCTGCAATTACTTAAATATAAATTAAAATTTAATCCTAGAAATACTGTAGTATTTTAGACTAGAAAATTTAGAAAATCATTGAATAACTAAGAATTTTGTAAAAGTTATACTTCAGACTTTAATTTTTACATTGAAATTTAAGGTTGAAATACAACTTTTGAACTTCATGAAAATACTAGTTGTACCTACACTTAACTCTCTTAAGTGAATATGTATGGAATGACTATGTCATAAGAGTATGACCTAGAGAGGCCCAGCTGGATTAAATGGGTATGATAAATAAAATTAGTATCGGAAATGGAAATTTCAAATAAAAAACATGATTTGTCTTTAGAGTCAAATATAAATTATGGGTAAGTACTAACCTTTAAGTTTGGTGATATTCCATCCTTTTGTCGTGCAAAAAGCAGAGTTAATTACTAAAAAGTGCTTTAACTTGTCGTCTTGCAAGTAAAAGAATTTTCACATACGAACATTTCCAATCGTGTAAAACTTTTACACTTATTTAATGCGATTTGGCATTTCAATTAAGAATTTACGACGTTAATTAGCTAAAAGTCGCCGCCAAAAGCATTTCTTAACATATTTTAGAGAGTAATTATTGAATTGTTTCTAGGCAGAAACTCCAAAGAGGCTATTGTTGTTAAATTGCACTTCGATAGTAAAATTGTCATTGACAGACCATTGAAATAAACGTCAAATATTTAGCAGACTATCATTTAGTGTACTATCGAGAAACAATTCTAACACTATTGATTAGCAGAATAGCGAATTAACCAATGACGATTGAGGTAATTCAATCATGTGTCAGTGAAACACTTGGTCTCATATAACTAACATACTACCAAATGTGTCAAATATTACTATCGCGATCCATTTGAGACGCGATTTTGACAATGTAATTAGCTGATTTGAGGCTCAGAATATATAATATTATGTTACTCTATGACTAATACATCATAATATTTGTACCTTGTAGTGCCTACACAATATATATATGTATAAGTAGCTGTTATAATAAGACGTAGGTACTGTAAACAAGTATTAATCAATGAAATATGAATACAAAAATGGTGGCATTATGAAAATAATTTAATAAAATTAGTGAGGGTGTTTTAAAGTTAATGTGTTTAATGCCGGTTTTTCAACATCAAATTATTTTAATAACTTACACTTGTTCTGTTTCACGAACAAATTTATGAAACAGTACAAGTGCAAGTTATTAAAATGACAAATGGAGTTTCATCAAGTACCAACGACAAAAAATATAAAATTTATTATAGTTGGTTGAATGGCTTATCTGTAAAAGCGTAGTAGGTAATCAAACAAACTTAATTTTGGATTTATGATATTTAGTTAACGATTCTTTATAAAATATCTTTTATCAAAACAATAATCTGATTATATTTAGATGAGTTAAATGGACTTAAAGATACGAAAGAGATAGAGATATTCGCTAAGTGATCGCGTCGCGTACGCGTGTCGCGTAGTTCAGACTGAACTATTCGAAAGTGATGAAGGAACTAGTTCGTTAAATGAGCTAAATGGACTAAAGATGTGAGAGAGCTAAATGACATATTCGCTGAATGATCGCGTAGCTCAGACTAAATGATTCAAATGATATGATGGAACTACATAGTTCTACAGATGAGCTAAGTAGACTAAAAATATGAAAGAGTGAGAAGAGAGAAAGAGAGAAAAGTTATTAATAATATAGTTCTTTAAAATAAATAAACTACCTATATACCGTCAGTGCTTGACACTGTCGTGTTACGGTTTGAAAGGGTAAGGTAACCGGTAAACTTACGCACGTGGCGTTACCATCTTGCAACATAAACAGCAATGCACTATTAGTATCTTTGGTTGCTATAGGTGATGGTTGTCTCTTAACATCTAGAGACCAATCTGCTAGTTTACTATCTATGCTATAAAAAACAACCTTAAAATAATAATAATATCTCTTTCTAGACAAATTACAAGAATTGATCAACCCCAGTAAGCAATTTATTTGCTTGTGTTATGGGTGTTAGTCAACGATACCATTACATATAAATACATATATAAATACCCAAATATATTTAATAAACACCCAAACCCAGAAATACAAACATCTATGCTTATTACGCAAATGCTTGTCCCTGCTGGGAATCGAACCCTTATAGAATTTAATTTTACTCCCCCTTATACCGTAGAAAGTGAAAAAATCTTTTATTTAAAATAAAATAATCATTCATTTACTCAGTCAGCGTTAGAATAGGCAACACTGGAAATTATACCACTGAGACCCAATTACAATCCAATTACTACAATATTACGATTACGGCTAAGTTTTTGCAGACTACCGAAATTGTCAAAATGGCGATTGAATTGTAATAGGCTGTCAATTGGATCGTAATAGTGTGTCATTTTAGTTAATTAACAGAATCGGGGCCCAGGTGTACGAAAACTTAACATAATCAAAAAGATTAAATAAAAACGTCGAAATGAGTGATAAAATAGTGATATAAGTGATAAAAATCATTGTAAAAACTAAAATAAAACTGAGTGCATAAATAAAAGTGTGAATACAAAAAGAGGGTAAAAGCTTTGTAAACTTTTGAATAGATTTAAAATTTGCTTTCCTCAAAAGCCAATATAACGGACATAAACTGTATAAAAATGATCAAACAGAAGTAAGAAGCTAAATTTAGCGATGTTGGCGACATCAGTTTTTTGTATTTTATTCTTAATATTTCATGAATGACATCTTGCGATAGCGTTACAAACTATTGAATTGAAAAAAGTACCAACAAATTGACTACACGGATTTTAGAAGTTGATTGATACATTGTACCAGATGAAATTAACGAGTTGAAGCTTGTACAGATGGCGCTCAAATAAAAATGAATTAGCCTAATGAGAAGTGTACACGACCACTCAAAATAATATATTTTATTTTATTTATTATTACATTAAATTTTTTTTTACGAAAACATTAAAATACGAAACATGAATATAGCGATTTTATAACTCTACGTAGGAGACCAAATCCGAAATCATGTGATAATTTACTTGAATCACAAGAAGACGATTTCACTTATCAAAACGAATCTTCCGATTATGATTTAATGAGTAGTACAATGAAAACCTTACACAATATAAGCATGGAATCGGAACTTATATTGAGATTGAGAAATGAAATAAAAAACCTATACGTTCAATTAACATCTGCTCACACGGAAATCGAATATAGAAAATAATAAAAATAAAAATGATATAGAAAGTATGAAAAGAAAATTAGAAGTTATGAATAAAATTGGCTTCACACAAACTCCAAAAGCAATATCAACACTTAAAAACATAAACTAATGGATACTTTGACCACAAGCAATAAAAGTAAAAATATATGTAAAATAAAATTAAGTTATGACGTAGAAGAATATAATATATAATAGCGCAGTACCACTTACAAAAACAACTGAAGTGAATGAAATGGATATATACAAGAAGCAAAGCGTTACAAAGGAGAGAAAAAAAATACATTTACTAGGTGATCAGCATGTCGTCCGATTGTCAGAAAGAATAATTAATGACAGAAAGGCTACAAAGTTTTCGAGTCATTATGAGGTAACAGCTGTCGTAAAGCCTAATGCATTAACTTCAGATGTACTAAAATATTGTGAATCATTACAAAATGAAATTGGTAAAAATGACAAACTAGTTGTTGCGGTAGGTGCAAACGATACTAACCCTTATACTGTAATTAGAGAACTAGGTAAATTTATAAATAAATTTGAACATTCTGAAATATATATTCTACAAGTATACAATAATATTCATTTAAATAATAAGTTGTTAAATAATCTGATTTCTAATTAAATTGTAAATATATTAAATTAAATAATAATTGTTATAATATTTCACAATATCTTATAAATATCTCGTATAAAATTAATTTCGAAAGTTATTGTTATGAATATAATAATAAATATCTCACATTCAATACAGAAGTACTATTTAATAGAAAAGGTGTGAAATATAATAAAACTGGTGAATACATATCAAAATATAAACAGACAACTATCAATTCTTATTTTAGAAAAAAAGCTACTATTACTGTCAATGAAATCAATAAAATAAATGAACAAACGATGTACAGAAGAGGAACAATTCCATTTTACTTTAAAAAACAGGAGGCAATACCAACAGTCGAAACAATGATATCATTACACGAAGTATCTACAAATAAACACATTTTAACTAATCCTTTATTAACTTTTATTTTCAAAATAATATTTTGAAAATAAAAAGGCACAATTCCATTTTATTTTCAAAATACAAAAACTATTAAAAAAAGTTCCTTTCGTTCACACTAGCAAAAGACATGAGTTTACTACTCCAGAACATAGCAGGCCTGTTAAATAAAATCGATATAATATACATAGCCTTAGATCAGTTGCAGCAAGCACAAATAAACGTAGACATAATTTGTTTCACAGAGACATTCGTGAAACAAGGGTCAGAATCTAATATTGTCTTAAATAACTATAATTTAGCTGCATGTTTTTGTCGCAAAAATCAGAAGAGAGGTAGTACATGTATATTATTACAAAACACATAAAATTTACTACTTTATATACTCAAAAATTAGAAGCTTTGTATGACTTTGAAGTATGTGGTGTTGAATTGATAAACTACAACATATATGTTTTGTGTATATATAGGACACCAAATAGTGATCCTACAATTTTTTTAGAAAAACTTAATAAATTACTTGACATGTTCGAAAAAAACAACAAAAAAAATATTCTAACTGGGGATTGGAACATTGATATACTAAAGAAAACAAAATTCTCTATGGAACTTCAAAGTATACTAAATAATTTTAACTTGAATTTACATATTGAAAAACCCACAAGAAACAATTCTTGTATAGATCTGATAGCTAGCAACTTGCACGATACGCAATCTCAAGTACACCTTTTAACTCTT
Organism: Emesis brimo; assembly: GCA_018236405.1. Taxonomy (NCBI): domain Eukaryota; kingdom Metazoa; phylum Arthropoda; class Insecta; order Lepidoptera; family Riodinidae; genus Emesis; species Emesis brimo. The sequence continues at coordinate 7,287 of DVYV01000003.1, read as the reverse complement.
TCAGATCATGAAACTGGTCAAAGCTTGAAATTTAATATTAAAGAAAGGCATACATATACTGACTATTCTTTCGAATACAGAAGGGATTACAGTAAAGAAAACATTAAAAAATTCCTTGACAGCATGTCAGCACTCAGTATTTCGGAGATTTACTCAATACATACAACAGAAAAGTCATTAAATGTTTTTTATGATGATCTATTATTGTTCTATAATTTATATTTCCCATTAATAAAAATTAAAAAATCACAAAAGAATAAACGCATTTCATGGTTAACAAAAGGAATTAGACAATCTTGCATAAACAAAAAACGATTATATTTGATGTACAAATACAGTGCAACTAATAAAAAAATAAATAAGATAAGATATAAAAAAAATTCACAAAATATTAAAATCATGTATTACACTATCTCGTAAAATTCAGAATCACAAATATATTAAGACAAGTAAAAACACGGGTAAAGCATCTTGGGAGGTAATAAAAAACTTTACAAAATCTACACCTACTAGGGAATACATTAATAAAATTAAAATAAACAATAAAGAATATACTGACCCGAAACAAATAGCAGACCTATTTAATAATTATTTCATTAATTTAACAAACAAATCGCAGGCCAGTAATAATAATAATAATATAAAAATAATCAATAATCCAAATACTATTTTTCTTTTGCCAACAGATACACAAGAAATTTATAAAACAATAATGTCCCTAAATAACACAAGAGCAGTGGGATATGATGGAATTAGTACATATATTTTAAAGTTATGCGCCACTAAACTTTGTGAGCCGCTTAGTTATATCATAAATCTATCGTTTCAAGAAGGTCACTTTCCAAATAAATTAAAATTTTCTATTATTAAACCCCTTTATAAGAAAGGAGATCGTTATGTTATGGACAATTATAGGCCAATAACACTTATTCCTATACTGTCTAAGATATTTGAAAAAGCTATGTATTCAAGAGTCTATGGGTTTTTATCCGATCAAATGATTTTGTCACCAAACCAATTTGGATTCCGAGAAAAAAGCTCAACTACACTAGCTTGCTTTCATTTAGTAAAAGCCATTACCGAAAATCTAACTAAACGCCGCAATATCTGTTCAATTTTCTTAGACATGAGCAAGGCTTTTGATTGTTTAAACCACGATCGGCTATTGTTCAAGTTTGAAAAATATGGCATAAGCTAATTCTTGGTTAAAAAGTTACCTAGAAAACCGAAAACAAATTGTACAAATTGAAAGATTAGATAAAATAAATAAAATAAAAAACGTATTTGAATCTGAATCCAGTATAAACTGTTTTGGAGTCCCACAAGGTAGTATTTTGGGCCCACTCTTATTTATTGGTGGAATTAATGACCTCCCACAGAGTATTGATGAAAAATGTTTTTTATTTGCTGATGATACAACACTGTTAATTGACAGTGAAAACAGTTGTAAAGCTTGTGACTTTGAAGCAAAAATTAATAACACATTGAGTCTAGTAATAAATTGGATGGACAATAATAATTTAAATATAAATATTGATAAAACAAAATGCACGCAATTTATGCCATATAATAAAAAACCATTAGAATTCAATATACAATATAACAATAATATTGTGGATGAAGTAGACACCGCAAAATTCTTAGGCATAGTCATAGACAGACATTATAATTGGAAAGCGCATGTGGAATCTGTTTGTAACTCTTTGGACAAGTTTGTGTTTGCACTACGAAAAATTAGATTACAGGTATCTATAGAAACTGCGCTATCTGCATATTTTGGGTATGTTGCATCAGTGCTTTCATATGGGCTAATTATATGGGGTAATTCCGTGGACATGAAAAGAGCTTTTAGGGTGCAAAAAAAATGTATTAGAGCTATATGTAAACTCAATCAATTAGAAAGCTGTAAACACTACTTTAAGAATCTTAAAATATTAACCCTGCCTTGCATGTATATTGAGGCAGTGTGTTTATTTGCAAAGGAACATTCAGACTACTTTGAAACAAATGCGCAAATTCGAGACAGAAACACCAGGCGTGCAGGAAAACTTTATGTTCCTGAAAGTAGGCTGAATGTGGTTAGTAACAATGTATTTCATATGTGTATTAAATTATACAACAAATTACCAAACTCTATGCAATATTTGACAATAAGACAATTTAAAAATAAATTACACAAATGGCTCTTGAGTAAATGTTTCTACACGGTAGAAGAATATCTATGTTGTAAAGATATAGCATTGATAGACAAATAAAAATAAATAAAAAATAAAAAAGTAACTATTAATTAAATAAAGTGAAAATGTTATACCAATCCCATTTAAAGAAAAAAAATTAAAATTGATTTTTTTAACAATGTTGTAAAGATATCTATATACCTAATAAATGTAATGTGAAATAGAAATTAGAATATATCAAATAAAAAAATATATGGTAAATTACTTAATAGCTTAATAGAAGTGTGATCTGTTATGTTTTGATATGTTTAGAAAAAAGATGTGATAATATTTTATATTAATAATTTTTAAAAAAACTTATGTCAATATTAGAAACATAATTTCTTTTGTATGTACATATTTTTAACAAATTTATGTTGTTATTAATTGTTGTAGTAATTTTAATAATATTATGCACGCCATATTATGGTGGAATATGTTGGAATCTATATATACAATTAATAAAAAAAAGGTGGCGCTGATGTCACATTCACATCGCCTCCGTATTTAAACGCTAAAATAAAATATTTTTTATGTATATTATTAGAAATTATCGTCAAAACTTGAGTATTATTGTGATTGTTATAAGTGCAAATGTTATCAAAGTGATTATGAGCCAAATACTAACTGAAAAGTGATTATTGATGTTGTACATACAGCAAGAAAAATATAACTTTATAGTGAAATAAATATCGATAAAATACTAAAATAAATATTTTACTAATAAATATAAACGCAAAGTGATAATAGAATTCTCTAAAAAAGTGTAAATACGAAATAATTGTGACAAAACTTTGTACGGTAAGTGTCGAATTATAAAAATATTACTCTGGAATGACTCATCGTAACGAATTCAAACCTTTTGAAAGCCACTAATGTTAATATAAGTAACCTATTTTCGCCGACATTATCAGCGACTGGATGGCGTATTAATATAGCGTGCGCGTCACGTACAGTGCGTTAGCAAACAGACACAGGATCTAATCCTGCATGGAGCTTTGGTTATTTTTGTAAAAAATCAGAAATTTTATCGTCTTGCAACGCAAACCAGAATTTCAATACTTGCATATTAAGTGACAGAGAAGCTAAAGGAAATTGAAATATACAAGGTGGTCCGATTTTAGCTAAGGGCATACTTACTAGATTATTACAAAGGAAATAAAATAAATATGAATACACCAAGCAATGCTTTTGTAACACTTAGGAAGAAACAGTTATCTAAATCTCTGTTAAATTTGTCACAAATTGAAAATAGTAGCAGCAACACAACATGCAGCAGTACTAACCTGTCTATGCAAAGTTTACCAAATACCTCAGCTGTAGACACAAGCATGACACTGGACTATAAATTACAAATCGAACAATTAAGCATTGAACTTGACAGCGCACATGCTGAAATTGAAAAATTAAACATAGAAAATAGTAATCTACAAAAAACTCTTTTGAGTTACGAAAAAACAATAAAATTATTTAAGAAATTAGGTGTACCAGAAGTATCAGTACAAAATATATCTACTCCAACGGTAAAGAAAATAAAATCAATATTCGATACATATGAAAATACACACAATGAAAATCACTTACCTACTGAAAATTTAGATGATGATGTTACACTGCTAAATAATCTTGACTTAGTAAATAATCCTAAGAAAAAGTTAAGAAAACTAAGCAATAAAAAACTTACGAAAACAAAAGCCAGCGATGAACATAGTCTGCAATTTTCGAAACCTAATAAAAATATTACACAGGAAAATACAAAAGCAGAACCATCTATTCACAAAAAAAATACACAAACCAGAAGTAAGAAAACTCAAGAAGATGAAATAAATGCAAAAGTAGAACAAAAAGCAAAAATTGTTATTATAGGGGACCAACAGTTGGTTGGCATGTCTTCCACGATGATTAACATGTTGAAAAATAAGTGGAATGGTAAATACTCAATAATAGGATTCACAAAACCTAGTGCCAAATCCCAGGATATCCTATTAGACTGTAATAAGCTTACTCACTTAAATAGTTCTGATAGAGTTATTTTAAGCATAGGATCAAATGACAATAATCCATATGAAGTCGGTAAACAATTAAGTGTGGCATTGGATAAACTTCAAAACACAAAAGTGTTTGTAGTTCCTGTCATATCCAATACATCATTAAATGAAAATTTATTAAATAACCACATTCATTCGGTGTTGAAATTGTATAATAATTGTATTTTTTTAAACAGACCTAAAACTAAATTAGATTGGACATATTTAGTAAAATATTTTTCGAAACAGACATTACATGAAATAACGAAATTAGATTATTATGATAAATATTTAAAAAACATATCTCAATGTACTAAATCGAATAAGGATAGTCACATAAACATAAAACAAATAAAATACTATAAAAAAGGCACGATACCCTATTATTTTAATACAAAAAAAAATCAAACTCAGTTAAATATAGACAATATCTCTCTTAACGAAAAACTAATAAGCACTAAGGGCACAATTCCATACTATTTTAAAAAGATAAAAGCCAGCCAAACGTCAGATCAAAAATTAGATTCAATTAATAAAAAAAATGAAACACAGTTTTTTCGAGGGTAATTTTTCAGTATTGCACCAAAACATTGCAGGAGCAATTAATAAAAGTGAACTACTATATTTGTCTGTGATTGATTTAAATAAAATATATAATGAAATTAACATGATTTGTCTAACTGAGACTTTTATTAAAAAAGGCTCAGAGTTGCAGCTCAAAATACCAGGATATATAAATGCATCATCATTTTGTAGAAACAAAAAACGTGGTGGTAGTTGTATATTAATTAAAAAAGACTTAGAGTTTCTAAAAATGGATTATTTAAAAAAAATTGAAGAGATAGAATGCTTTGAGTGTTGCGGCATTGAAATTCCCTCCCAAAAATTGATAACTATTTGCATATATAGAACTCCACAAAGTGACGCAAAAATATTTTTACAAAAGCTAGAAAATCTCCTATACTTATTAAGCCAAAAAAATAAAAAGATTATAATATGTGGTGATTGGAACATCGACTTATTGACTAAAAATAAATACTCATCAGAATTGTTAAGTTTGTTATATAATTATAATATGATCTCTTACATAAATTGTCCAACAAGGCTATCGTCATGTATAGATCTTGTTGTAAGCAATATAAAAACTGCTAAGGCTGACATACATCACTTGGCCCTTTCTGATCATGAAACAGGCCAAGTAATGACGATAATGTCCGAAAAAACAACATGTAACGCTACATGGACGGAATATGTAAAAGATTTTAGTAAAGAAAATGAGTTTAAATTCTTAAGTTGTATTTCAAAATTAACGTTTACCGAAGTTTATGATTCCGAGGACTTAAATATTTCGTTCAATAACTTTTATAAAACCTTTAAATTGTTTTACGACTTATGTTTTCCAGTGATAAAAGTAAAAAAAACTGCTAGTCAAGAAAATAAATCTTGGATAACTAAAGGAATTAAGATTTCATGCTTGAAAAAAAGGCAAATGTATTTATCATACCGTCAATTAGGCAATAATAAAATCAAGAATAGTAAGAGATATTTAAAATATAATAAAATTTTAAAACGGTGTATTCACAAATCAAAACAGATACAAAACAAAAATACTATAATGAACAACAAAAACAAGTGTAGAGCTACTTGGAAGGTTATAAAAGATAACATTAATGATATGACTAAATTTAAAGAAATAAATAATATAAAATATAAAAATATTAACACCTATGATGCTAAACTTATTACAGAATTATTTAATAATCATTTTATTGACATAACAACAAATTCAAATGGAAATATAATAAATAATAATAATAACCATAAAAAAATTACGAAGAACTATAATACGATTTTTCTTTATCCAACTAGTCCAGATGAAATATATAAAATTATAAACTCATTAAATAATACGCAATCAGTTGGATATGACGGTATTCGCACCGATATTGTAAAAAAAAGTAATAAGTTTATATGTACTCCTTTATCACACATCATAAACTTGTCTCTTAATCAGGGTGAATTTCCCGAGAGACTAAAGCTATCAATAATTAAGCCAGTACACAAAAAAAATGATCCAACGGATATAAATAACTACCGTCCTATAACCCTTATACCGATTTTAGCGAAAATCTTTGAAAAGGTTATGTTAAATAGGTTAAATAACTTTTTTACAAAACATAATATATTAGCATCTGAGCAATTTGGATTTCGCAATAACAGTTCAACAACATTGGCTTGTTATCATCTGACAAAAATTATTACAGACTCTCTGAATGATAAAAAACCAATTACAGCCGTGTTTCTGGACATGAGCAAGGCTTTTGATTTCGTAGATCATTCAAACTTACTCAACAAACTAGAGAAATACGGTGTAAGGGGGAAGGCTTTGCAATGGATCAAAAGTTATCTTCAAAACAGAAAGCAGTGCACTGAAATCACGAAAATTGTAAATGGAGTTAAAATATGTCAACGCTCCAAATTTCAGATAAACCGTTATGGCGTGCCACAAGGCAGTATTCTAGGGCCTTTACTGTTTCTCATATATATAAATGACCTACCAAAGATTACCCATAATCCATGTGTATTATATGCAGATGACACAACAGTATTAATAAAATGTGACAACGTAAATAAATATGAAAGCGAAATTAAAGATACATTAAACAAAATAATTAAATGGTTAAATGATAATAATCTAAATGTTAATATAAACAAAACTAAATTGATACAATTCAATAATATAAATATGAGAAAAATACCAATAGATATTAAATATAATAATCAAGTAATAAAGGAAATAGATAGTACAACATTTCTAGGCATTATATACGATCGCCATTGTAATTGGAAGTCACATATAGATAAGCTTTGCTCTAAATTAGATAAATTTGTTTATGGAATAAGACGATTACGTCAAATAGTATCTAAAGAAGCAGCGCTTAGTGCATATCATGGCTATGTTTCATCGGTTCTTTCTTATGGTCTAATTTTGTGGGGTAACTCAGTAGATGTGAATAGAGCATTTAAAGTCCAAAAAAAATGCT
>DVYV01000002.1:0-20134 GCA_018236405.1 Emesis brimo | reverse complement strand
CGCGACTCATTTCTAATACGACAGTTGTCCAGGATTAAGTATTAGAATTAATCGAACGTGACGCCTGTCTAAGCGCGGAAGAGAATTACCGCCGCCCGCCCAACCGTCCCCCGCCACCCAGCATCATGTCACGATTCCCGCCCAGCATGACAACGCATGACTCACTTCTTATACGGCGTTAATGTGTATGTTTAAAGTATACAGCGAGACGTTGTCGTCGGTACAACAGCCGAGGACCGTATGCACAGCGACGTCGGTGTACCCGTGCACGTCCAAGTCTCGCGCGACTCTGCCTTTGAGGTACAGCTAGATAAAACTATGGATAGCGAGACGCGCGACCGCCCGCTCGTGCTCCGAGAATAGTAGTAGTAGTAGTAGTAGTAGTAGTAGTAGTAGTAGTAGTAGTAGTAGTAGGTACAGGCGAGACAAGGGCGGCAGCGAGACGGATTTTAATCCTGCTTGCGAGTCCATGGGCGTCCACGTCGCCTCGGCACAGCGACACGCATGTGTGTTGTTGTCGGTTGCTATGGCACGATAAAATCGGTGAGGTATAAGTAGGATATAACATGGTATCGCAGCGAGACCTTGCTTGAGAGTCCGTTGCATGGGCGTCGTCGTCATCTTGGCACAGCAACGCGACCTTCCACTCCTGTCGGTTGCTATGGTACGATAAAGACGGCGAGGTATAGGTAGGATACAACATGGGATTGTAGCGACACAGGCCACACACGGATTGCAGCGAGACCCTGCTTGCGAGTCCGTTGTATGGCGAGGTATAGGTAGGATACAACATGGGATTGTAGCGGCACGGGCCGCACACGGATCGCAGCGAGACCCTGCTTACGAGTCTGTTGCATGGGCGTCGTCGTTGCCTTGGCACAGCGACACGGGTCCACTCCTACATGTGTGTTGTTGTCGATTGCTATGGCACGATAAAGACGGCGATGTATAGGTAGGATACGACATGGGATCGTAGCGACGCGGGCCGCACACGGACCGCAGCGAGACCCTGCTTGCGAGTCCGTTACATGGGCGTCGTCGTCGCCTTGGTACAGCGACACGGGTCCACTCCTACATGTGTGTTGTTGTCGATTGCTATGGAACGATAAAGACGGCGATGTATAGGTAGGATACGACATGGGATTGCAGCGGCACGGGCAGGATGGTTATTTGAAATGAAAATACTGACACTTGTTTTACTTTTCAAATTAATATATTCAAAGAAAAAATATTATCACTTCCGATTCCCACCAGGATTGCTGTGGAAATATTTATCGACGCTAAATGGCTCAGTCGCTCGTCACCTGCGAAGAGCGACACACATCTCTGATCCACGAAACAACAAGTCGTATGACGTCATCACGATACATGACCTACGGTAGTCGTGATGACAAGCAACGTACTCACAAGCAGGATTAAAACCGATCTCGCTGCGGTCCTTGTCTCGCCTATGCTCTGGCGGCCCGTGTCGTACGCGAGCAGGCTCGTGCCGGCTGCCAAATTGCCGCTGCACACCGCTGCGATTATCGCTGAACAAAACGACAAGTCGTATGAGGTCACCACGAACCTAAGCCACGGCGCCTTCCTTCAGTTTGTTAGCTATTGATACCACGAACGAATCACATAAAAAATAATAATACCGCATATTGTCTTGGCGCTATGGATGACACGGTATCCGGGACGGTATGTATCAAAAGTCCATATGACTCGAACTGGTCGTCGAAAGCCACCACGCTTGCGGACTCGGCTCGACTTTGACTCGGCTAGAACCAATCGTCTGGTGTCTCCAGTTGCGATGCCGTCACAGTGTCGCCAATTAGACTCGAGGCCACGGTAGACGTGGCCGGCTCCGTGGCGGCGCAGCGATCAACGTCCACCATTAGACTGGAGGCCACGGTAGACGCGGCATCGACGTTTTCCCCGAAGACAAAGCGATCATCGTCCATCATTAGACTCGACGCAGCCGCGGTAGATGCGGCCGGCTCGAGTGCGTCGTCGACCGCTTCCGCCGCGATGCGGTCGGACGCGGCGTCAAAAGACAACCGATCGATGGCGGCAAAGTGTGGAAGATCTTCATCGTCCTCCTCGTAACTATAGACGGTTCTTTCGATGTGACGGGAGGACGGGAGGGCGAACGACGACGACTCTTTAGTATGTACGCTGCCAGACGGGCGGCTGCTAGTCACCGTCGCCGACACTTCGGGAGCAAAAGATGACTGACCTTTGTACTCGGACCACACACTCGCAACATCGTCATCGTCGTCATCATCGTTATTGTCACCACCGTAGTAATCGGTTGCGTCGGCGAAAGGTCGTTCCGCCGCTAGAGCGTCGACTGCGGCGTCTTGACGCGGCATGCCGTCCTCACGACTCGCCACCACTTGGACGTGAGGTAGGAGCGCAAACACCATGTGATACGCATGCAAAACTTCGTCCGACACCGGTCGCTCCGGCGTAGAAGTGGCCAAGTCGAGCCACAGTACACCGTCCATGTCCATGGTCGGTCGGAATAGCTTAAACTTTTTCCAACATGCCTTGTCCAACATGGTAAAGAGGCGATCGACCAGAAAAGCCACAATCTTCAAGTGAGCTCGCGGATCTGTCAGATCATCCGAGGCGTGTCGGTATTGGTCTCCGTACGAGCCCCCGATCGAAGCTACGGCACAGCATGTACATTGCAACCGACCGTCGGCCGATCGCACAAACACGTATCGGGAGATGTCTTCCGGCCGCGGAGGCTCGGATATCATTCGTACGCTATAGGTCAACATATCGCTCGTAATCTTATGTGGACAGAGAACAATTAGCGCAGATCCAACTGGGTCGTATCGAGTGTATGTTTGTAAGTACCATGCGAGTGGTAATGGTACGGAAGCGATCGGTAAATTGTGGGAGCGAGGGTGGGTTAATAGCGGCGACTGTATAAATACTAGCGTCAATTCCCATATGTTCACAGTCACCGACTAGTCTTTGTCGAGCCTACGACTACGCGTCAGTGAGCCAGTCTCTAATAATAGTCATCATGGCTACGTATCAAAAACACATGCAACTGCGGGCACGGCTGAATTCAATCCAAATCTCGGAGATACTCGAATCGCCGCTCATGACAAGGTTTAGTTTTCTGAAGAGATTGGGTTTCAAAATCGAGTCGGACGACGACGACGATTACATTCCCTACATCATTCTCACCCGCAAACGCGTGTGGGTTGGGCCAAATGTACTAGCTTGGTTAGGGTTTGTGGGACCATTTCAACGACAAAGAGATGAGTTTCTACGTTTAGTACTGTTCACGCCGACGGTCTCCGTTACGTTACATGCAACATCGACGATTATTGACACAGTCTCTTTGGAGTCGTTCATCTTCATCTTACCGCACGCGACAGCAGCCCGGCTGTGGAGCCACCTGAGTCTCGTCGAGATGGCAATTTCCAAATACCATGAGTACCACATCGCCCACATCGAGACGCAAAAGTTGGCCTTGACGAGCCTTCTCTCCGATATGCACAGACGGCTGAACCAGCGTGGAATTAGAGACACGTCGCCGACGAGACAATCACCGCCACCGCCATACAGCGAAACGCCCAACGATGTGTCGTCTCAACAGCCTACGAGAGAATCACCGTTGCCGACGACCAATGAAATGTCCGACGACCCCAACGACCAAGACGACCTGGGCACACGTTCCCCATCGTCACCGCCGCCGTCTTCAACGTTCGCGCTCGAGTGTGATGAAATCATGCCGAGCGACAGCGATAACGACGAGTCCGGTCGACAACGGCTGGCGGACCAGTTGATCTCGCGTGCAACCTATTTCACTTACCTTCACCTTCGTCGACGGCTATTACCGCGCTCAAACGAGCCAGATGCCTAGACGATCGACTCCCTTCAGAACCCATCGAGGCTATTGGCGCAAGAGAGCGATGCATATATGTCAGACGTTCTGTTTCAATGTCCTTGAATCTGTATGTACGAGTGATGGGCATACGCCTACCGAAATTAATTTAAATGCAAATATTATCATTGTTAATTTAATAAATGAAAATATATTCTTAATAAAAGCAATTGTATAATTATTGTTAACGGCGGATATACAGAAGGGCGCCTGCATGTGACGTTTTGTCTGTCGATGTACGAGTGCCATTCGTTGGTATTTTTTGCGACCGATAAAGTTCTACAATTGATTGTCATATTCGAAACTTTTCTAAGCACACCTTTGTTAAAAACTCACCCAAAGTGGGCCTGAATGTCTGAATATTCTAAAACGCTGTCGCGATTACCAGTCACCGCGATGTGGCTGCAGTGGTAGCGCACACCAGGGTCGTTCAGCTTCGGCGACCCTCAAACCATGGCCGGTTCGTGGTAGCATTCACACGCCTGGCGGGCGGTCAATTTCACCACCAACGTGTACAAAGGGAATCCTATAATTCCAACGCACACGACGCGGCGCGGTCTTTTTTCCCTCAGTGTGCGTTGGAAGTATAGGATTCCCTTTGTGCCGTCGTCGCACGGCAGCCGGTGCCGCACCGCAGACATGTGTCCACGATCTTAGTGGTGTATAGAAAGTAATAAAAAACAATACTAATAAGTACAAGCCTTGTTTATTGGGTCATTATTCGATAAAACTATGGTTACATTTTTGACAAATAAAAAATACCGTTTGAGGTTCGTCGGGCCGCCTCAGTTGAACTCGCCGCTGCAGATATTGGTGTGAGCACGATGGTTGTCCGCGAGAACTTGCTCGATCTAGATAAGACAAGAGACGTAACCACTGATTAAAAAAAACATATTACTCATTGACAACTACAAATGGCGTACAATTTTTTTTTCATCAATCTAGTTCACCTTGTCTGGAGATAGGTTCGTTATATCCTGGAGAATTTTGTCGTCGGAGACTGGCTCTGGTCGTCCGTCCACGACCCGGTCCATGTTGGGGACATCTTGGATGTCTGGCTGTCTCTGCGAACCGTTCTGCACGCCATCCTTGGTTTTGGGCTTTTTGCGCGGCTGTTTCTTTTTCTTCTTAGTCTCTCGGTTGTCCTGGTCGAGTTTCTTTTTCGGCACAGGGTTTGCTGCCGGCTCTCCATCGCCGCTCGGCTCGGCTGATCGTTTTCTTGCCACGTGTCGGTCTGGTGGATTCGGCAGCGCTTCGACTAGCGTTGTCGTCAACGAGGGCAGTGGTATATTTTCGTCGGTGGACGCAATGTTCGGCGGCGACGCAGTCTGTGCGGTAACGACGACCTGCGATGAGGATGGTGGTTCACCGCCACTCGGCTCGGTTGACCGCCTCCTTGCCTCCCCATGCTGGTCTGGTGGAATCGGCGGCGCTTCGGCTAGCTGTGTCGTCGACGATAGTGGTGGCACAGTTTCTTCACCGTACACAGGCGGAGACGCAGTCTGTGCAATTCTTCCACAGGGCGTTTTCGAATTGCCGCGCGTCTTTTGGAATAGAATATGGGACAGATATGAGATCATACCGAACAATGGCTTTTTCGAATCGTCAGGCGTCACATGGTTTACCCTTGTAGACAGGTAGGTGATCATGTTGTACAAGTGCGCTTGCGGGAATTCCACGTCCTTTTTGGAAGACATCTTGACGGCGACTGACCGTTACTTTCTCATTCACGTATCTTATAGCTGCCCCCCCCACCCCCTCTCCAGTCTGTCATCATCGTCCGCCACCTCGAGTGCACGTTCGGGACTGAGCGAAACGTACCACCGTTACCGGACGGCCGTCGTTCGACTACTGTATCATACAGCCGATCGTCTCCATAGGTCGATGTGCAATATTTATCGTCGGGTACTGTAAGTCTATACATCAGAATTTTTTCTTTTGCTTTCGGTCAAGAAACATTGGAAAAAAGACATGTATAACTGAGTTTTGTCTGCATGCCACCGCCGTCCTTGGTGTTGCTTTTTTGCCCGTCTTTCCACTTTGACCCAACTAAACTAACCAACTGGTTGTGCGAAATGGAACTCGGTGAAGGAATAATTCCAATCTAACTAACAACCGGTTGATCCCATATTTTAGATAGACGGTCGATCGTCGTCGTCGTCATCGTCCGCCGTAACCGACTGGCGGTAGGGGCCTAGAGAGTCATCATCGTCCGCCGCCGCGTCTGCCACTGGACGGCCGTCTGGCGAGCCGTCGCGGTCCGACGCCGTCTCGTCTGCCACCGTTTCGCCTAGTGAGTGCACATCCGGGATCGAGAAACGTACCACCGCCATCGGACGGCCGTTGTTCGGCCGCTCCATAGCTTGTGGCACGGTCACTGTAATATCATGAGCGTCGTCGTTGCAGTCGTCGCCCTCGTTCTCCTTCTCCGGAGCCCCACCGTCGTTGTCTTCGGAAGAGTCGACGACGGTATCCTTGTCTTCGGAAATGTCGACGACGGTATCGTTGTCAGTCTCGGGGGTGTACTCGATGATCCTCCCGGTATCATCGTCGTCGTGCGTCTCAATGTCGTCATCGATTTCGGTGACGTCTTCGATGTCGGTGACGTCGTCATCGTCGATCCCGGTGTCATCTTCTACCGAGTCGATGTTTGCCGAGGAGGGAGCATCGTCCGCGGCGGTGGTTACGGTGTCTTCTTCTTCTTCTTCTTCGGTTAAACTGTGCTGCTGCCCACTCGTGGTCGCATCAAGACGCAATCTGTCGAGACGCGAGAGCATATACTCTTCGGCGCCCACCGGATCGTCGTTCGTCGCCGCCGCCGCCGTAATGCCTCTCGGGGGACGACCGACGTGCACGGTCCACACGGCCACCGCTTCTCGGACGAAATCCTTGAAAAATTTGGCCACCAAAGACCGCGGTCGATCCGTGTTTTGTCGTGCCGCGTGTCTGGCGTTGACGAGCGCCGAGTGGAAGACGTCGGGTCGGTGGGCGTACTGGCGGCAGTACTCTGCGGCCAACGGTTGCGCCCGTGCCAACAGCCAGTGTTCGGTTCGGCGGTAGTCTAGCGTCTCGCCGACGACGAGCGTCACGAAATGAATCAACTGCAGGTCTTCGGTGATGTTGTCCACTACCTCGTACAGTCGCCGTTTCACCGCGCCCGTGGTGCTCGCGCGTTTCAATATAGCGCCGATGCAGCGCTTGATGTGGTCGGGTAGATAGTCGTTGTAATTGATCATGTACATGCGGTCCAGTTCGATCAACAGACGCATCTCCTCCGCTTCCACACAACCGCGGCTCACGTCCACCACCGCTTCGCCTTGGATAACTGCGCGAAAGAGATTCGTCGTGTCATCGGCATCGCCCATCTTACAAAGTGTGTTTCATCAACGGGGCAGAGAGGAGACCGTCGCTCTTTTCTATCGCGTACGCCAGGGCCGTGTCGGCGTCGAATTTAGACGCATAATGACGCGTCATATCCAGACGTTTGTGGCGCAACAGACAACGCGCGCGTTCCGTCTCGCCTGCCTCGAGCGCCTCCGCCGCCACCAACTGTCGGTACGCTTTGAACCCAAAGCCCTCGGGTGGACGCCGGCCCGTCACGCGGCGAAACGCTCGTCCCAGCTGTCGATGGGTGCGCGAATAGGTACGTAAAATGTTTCTCTGGTGTGAGGCAGATGTCGCGCTCGCCGGCACGTCGACGACGTGCCCAAACGGCCATTGTGGCGAACCGTAGTATCGCTCGCTCGCCGTCCACACGAGATCCATCAGTTTCGGCGCGACGCACAGGCGAGTCAGTCCCGTCTTGGAGTGAATCTCCGTTCGGCCGGATCGCCGCAACTCACTCCACCCGCGTTCGCCGAGGCCGATAATCTCCGAAGGCCGCGCGCCCGTGTGCCGGCACACGACCACCAGGACGCACACTTCAAAGTGTGCCTCCGTCATCGGTTCGCCGCAGGGAGCGCGGTCGCCGCCACCGAGATTATTGTTGGTCTGCCACCGCCGCCGTCGCGGGAGCGCGATCTTTAACGCGTCGAGCGCGTAATCGTACAGTTTCAAAAGTTCGCTACGATCCACGGGCGGGCACGGCGGCGACGACGACGGCGCCGACATGGGTGGCGGTAACGAGCCATACGGCACGGGTATGCGGTCTCCACGCACGTCGTAGACGGCGTCCGCCCTCTCTGAATCGTTGAATCTTTTCGCGGCTCGAAACGCGTTGTTTACAATGTTGTTTAAAAATGGAGGTTTCACATAAGAAGCGCATCGCTCGCGCAACACCAACAACAGGGATGAAATGACCTTTTTACAGTAAGCCCTGGTCCTACCCTTTCTCAAAAAGTAGTGCACGAGTCGTTTGAAATCCTCCTCGGAACCGTTTTCGGTGAGGAACCTCATGTATTTGACATGACTGCGCTTGCTTTGCGCGGTCGTATACGAATATGTACGCTCTGCAAAGAGCATCGCGAACTTCTTATTGGTCTAAAGATCAACTGCTGCTGCTGTTGTTGTCAATACTACCGCGAGTTAGACTCAAGCCTAAAGACCTAACCTACCTACTACGTATCCATCCACCCAAACAAACACGGAAAGCAAACATGCATACGTACCTGAAACAAACAAAAAAACAAATTATTAGAATATTTCGCGAATCTGTCAAATCGTGGCGGCGCAGTTGGTCGCACTGTCCACAGACCGCCGCGGAACTTTATTAAGATTACACAGGGAAATGCCGCGGAAAAAATTGCAATCACACACAAATTACACACAAATGTCCTATTTATCTGGCGAAAAAATAGGACATTCGTGCGTAATTTGCGCGTGATCGTGAAAAATTCCGCACGTACTTATGGGACAAATTTGCGGTAAACGTGTGGAGCTACGCGGGAATTACACAGCCGTAAAACTTCGGAATTTGTCCATATTTTAGGTATACTAGGCCGGCCGGCGACCGAACGTGGGACTTGGACTCGTTCGTGGCAGCATGGTTGTCCGCGAGACCCGCAGTACGAGCGAGTCAGGGACCGCACCCACGCAGGTCGCCCCTGTTCCGAGTACAGTTGTACAGGCGATGCAGGGACCGCAGGGAAAATGGTTGTCTGCGATACCCGTACGAGCGAGGCAGGGTCCGCACCGACGCAGGGTCGTCCCTGTTCCGAGTACAGTTGTACAGGCGATGCAGGGACCGCAGCGAAACTGGCTTGTTCCCCAACCGCTCTGTGCCTTTTTTATCGGGCCGGCGATCGAGAGAGAAACGCGGGACTGGGACTCGTTCTTGTCAGCATGGCTGTCCGCGATACCCGTACGAGCGGGGTAGGAACCGCACCTACGCGAGTCGCCCCTGGTTCGAGTACAGTTGTACGGGCAATACAGGCACCCCAGAAAAACTGGCTTGAATCCCGCTTGCGAGCGATAGCTTCGCGCGCGACTCATTTCTAATACGACAGTTGTCCAGGATTAAGTATTAGAATTAATCGAACGTGACGCCTGTCTGAGCGCGAAAAGGAATTACCGCCGCCCGCCCAACAGTCACCGCCGCCCAGCATCATGACACGATTACCGCCCAGCATCACAGTACATGACTCACTGGCTTGCATAGCCGGCAATCGAGAGAGAAACGCTGGACTTGGACTCGCTTGATACAGCATGGTTGTCCGTGAGACCCGTACGAGCGAGGTAGGAACCGCACCAAAGCGGGTCGCCCGTGCTCCGAGTATCGGCTATAATCCCGCTTGCGAGTCTAGGTTTCGCAGAGACTGTGGACCGGGGGTCCATTCCTCCGTTTACATATGCGCGTTGTCGGCTACCGCAGTACAGTGCATACTCAAAGTGTGTGAGGTGTTAGATAGAGAATACGTGACCAGCTCAACACGCAGCAGGTCTAGCCATTCGATCGAGGGAGCGGGACCCGGACTTGGATTTTGCGACGCTCGTCTATAGTATATGCGACGAGACCCATACGAGCGAGACAGAGGGTCGCCTGTGTTCCGAGTACACTACAGATAGCGAGACAGGGACCGCAGTGACGTGGGTCGCCCGTGCTCCGAGTACAGTACAGAGAGCGCGACAGGGACCGCAGCGACGCGGGTCGTCCGTGCTCCGAGTACAGTACAGAGAGCGCGACAGGGACCGCAGCGAGACTGGTTTTAATCCCGCTTGCGAGTATTATATTCAGATTAAGATTGCATCATTATTTTACGATAATAATAAAAACACATTTTTTGGGATGTAACATATTTTATTGTGGTTTTAATAAAAATATTTGTTGGGCACAAATAGTTTTCCTCCACAAATTTTGCAATATAAATCTCTTAAATCCACATATTCGTCATTATACAATACGGGGTAGCAAAGATCTGGGCAATCTTGGCATTGTCCTGTAAATACCATTCCTTCTTCATTTAACATCACTTGCTCGTCCGGTACAACCATAAAAAATAAATCCACAAGTATTGTTCTTGGCAAAGGCATGTTCATTATCATTGAAAAAGCATCACCAATTGTATCCAATACTGTTTTTGTTTCGTCATAATGGTTGAAATTATGTTCTATGCTCTTGAAGATGGAATCCAGAGATATTTCATATAGTGTTTTTGCTTGTTTTGCAAATAATTTGCGAATTACTTCTGATCTTATTTTATTCATTATTAACTCGGAGCGGCACGGTCAGTGAATGGTAAAGTTTAGTCTGTGACACTAGTATTTATAGTCACGTTCCGCCCACTCATTTACAGTGGTATTCAACGAAAACACCGAGATTTAACCACCGCAACGACGTGGGTCGCCCGTGCTCCGAGTACAGTACCGGCGAGACAGGGACCGCAGCGAGACTGACTTTAATCCCAGTAGTTACCTCATCGGCTTGAATCCCGCTTGCGTCTGTGACTCATCGCGCGCATCGTTCGTGTCGCAGGATAAGAGTACGATGTATGAGCAAATTCGCCGGGCTAAAATCAACGCCGCCCTCTTGATCGAGGAACACAAAAAACTGCACAGATACACCGCGATCCTCGCCAGATACCCCGAACTCGGCTCGCATTTGATTGTCCGCATCCGCCGAGCGACGAGCTACGATTACGAGTGCCCGCCGGCGATGCGACCGTACGCCATCGTGGTGCGAGTGATGGTCTCCAAACGTTTAGCCGCCAAATTGTCCTCGATAGATTTCACGTCGGTAAAGTGCGACGACGACGCCGGCGGCGGGGAGACCAAAATCTTGCGCTTTGCACCCGGCTACGATTCGGCCTCCACCAAAACACCCGACTTTGTCGTCTGCGGACCCCAGCGTCGGTACGGCGTGTACGTGCGCTTCAGTGATAGATTGCAATGCGCCATTTTCGAGAATCGAGAGTACCTGCGTCTCGGACTGGACGTGGACATGCGTGGAGATGTCGGTGTTCCCGGCCACGGTAAACTGAGGGACGGGTTTGCCATCGACCCGCAACCGTACGTCGATAAATATGGTTATGACACGGTGCGATTTCGCATCAACCCACCGTATTGCCTTACGTACGGTGGTAGTTTGGTCAAAGACGTCGTCGATAATGTCGATGAAAACGATGAATTACACTGTACCGACCCCCCAGGGGTGTGGGCCAGCCAGGTGTTTGGCGTGAGCTATGTGCATCGAATCATAGCCGCCTCCGTCACCGCGTATCAAAAACATTTCGCCGTGGCCTCCAATCCGCGCGCAACTGCCGCGTGGTACGCCGACGTGCGGCCGGGTGTGATGGCCGTTCATCCGTTCGTGACGGTGGACCGTCTGGGGTTGGACACCGAAGACCAGTTGTGGACCAACGAACATATAGCCCAAGGGCGAGTTTACGACGTGCGAAACGACACGACGTCGCCCATCCGTCCCGCCGACAAAGAAGTACCAGACACTTTTTGGATCGACTCGTTCGGAATGCGCTCACCGACCGCGGTTACGGACATGTCGCGGCGTGCGCGTGCCGTCGACCGATGCAACCGGGCGTTTGCGCTAGACGGTGAGTGGGACGCGGTGGTGGGTCTCGTCACCGATACCGTCATGGACGGCGTAACGGCGAGTGCCGCCAAACTCAAGAGTATGCTGCTCGACGAGGTGGTGACGCCAGCGCTGCGTACTGTGATCGCTATGACTGCTACGTCGCGACTCAACCCCGTCCTCCTAAATGTTTTGCAACGATCCATAGTGCTGTCGCGCTGCATCGACATGGCTCTGACGTCGGTGGCGAGAGTTGTGATCGCTCCGGTCACTTCGGCGTTGCACTTTATATCCAACGTCATTCTAGTACTCGGCATCGTCGATATGGGTTTGAATTTATTCGACCCCGCCTCCGTCACCGGCCAATTGTCGCAAGCCGACTTGGACGCGCTGGCGGATGCCAACCTGGCGCAAAACATTTCCCTTTTCGGTGCGCGCAACGTAGAGGTCGATCTGTATATGCTCGCCGCTTTGTTGGAGAACACGACGACACCGACGCCGACGGACGACAATCAGTTTCTCAGTTTGTCGTCCGCCACGGCGGCGGTGTCGGCACGTGCGGCCTCTTCGTTTGCCGCCGCCACCGCCGACACGCCGCCCTTCTCCATATCTGCCAAAGACTGGGTTCGGCTGAGGTTGCACGACTTTGAGGCGTTGGTGTACACAGAGTACTTTATGCCATTCTGCACAACACATTCTGCGCGCTTGCCTTTACCCTCGCGACGGTTGCGACGTCCGTACGCGGCGAGGACCGTTGTCGTCGCCGCCAATCTGGCCTGGACCCTCTCGTTGGGTTTCATCTTCTTGGCGGCGGCGGCGGCCGTGGTCGTGCGTCACGTATCCACGAAGCAATCTCCGGTCGCCGGTACCAAACGAAAATGACCTGGGGGCCGGGAGGGCAGTGACGCACCACTCATACTCAACCAATAATTATTATTACGTCATCAAAATATGTAAAATAAAATTATAAAACCAGTCGTGTAATCGTCAGTACCTGGACTGTGATGGAAGTGACAGCACGCAAGATTTCAGTATTAAGAATTGTATATAGCACGCCAAATTACCCTATTTTACAACTGATTTATCTTAATTCGATTTTCTTTAATCTGGGGTTTTCATTTTGGTAATATAGATATCTTTAAAATACATTCGGATTTCCTGAAGCTTGACGAATGTAGCCGAAGCGTATAATTTAAATTGTAATTTGTATTTACTGTCATTCGGCAACAGCCAGTCGCGACGGCCGTACATACGTACGCCACCATCACTATGTCTATCGAGGTAGAATATTCGGTCCACTTTGATGACGTGCCCTCGTCCGCGGTACAGTTGTTTTTTGCCCATCATCGTTCCTCAACCAGCAAGTGGGCATGGGCCTACCGCGAAAAGACCGTTTCGCCGAAGGGCGACACGCGCATCGCCGACGTGGCGGCGTCAGACGAAGCCATCCAGAACCGCTACAATATTCCAATCGACTGCGACACGTGGTGCGTGCGACGACTGGTCGAACCCGCTCGGGCCACCACTCGATTTCAAGTGAAGGTGACTACAAAAATGGAACACACGCTCATGGTGCTCGACGATGAAAAGGATTTGTGGCCGGTGCGCTTCGCACAGTCGACCGAATACGACGTAGAGGAAGTGACGCTGCTCGACGAGCTGTTGTGGCGCGTGGATGATTTGCACCATCCCCGAGCGACGGCAAATTGCCCCCCGCACAAAATTGTACAGCACTTTATTCACGCGTGCGACAATAGCACCGGGCTCCGTGTCCGTGTGGCGGTCAACCATCACACGCGCCACGGTTGCGCCGAAAAGTACAGCGTCCAGATCGAGTGCGAGGACGCGGACGCGACGCTGGCGACGTTTGTCTCCGCGACCGTGGCCGTGTTGACTCCCTTTTGGATATCGCAACTGCGCCGCTGGACCGTCAAGGGTAAAAAAATTTCCTACTCTACGCTGTTGCAGAGCGTACATCTGCACGGATCACGAACCTTTTTCGAGGTCGCGCCCGAGGACGATCAGAGCCGCTGCAACGAGGATCACGGCAGTGTTTGCGCGCGTGTCGAGCGCGGCGAGTACGTAGCTTTGAAATTGAACGGCGTTCGGGCCAAAGGCATCTTGGTCGCCAATCAACTGGTGGTACTCCACAGTCGGGGGGCGTACGACATGGCCGGCGGCGTAGTGCCGGACGACGTGTGCGGCACATATCTCGTGGTGGTCGAGATGCTACCCGGCACCGATGAGGCCGCGCCGCCGCAGAAATTTATCGTCGACGTTCTTGGTGTGTTCATGGCACACCGGTCGCTCACGCTCGGCACGTTTCCGATACGGTCCAACAAGCGCGGTGGCGGCGGCGGCGATCAGTCGGCGGTCACCAACACGTATGCCCAAATGGAGTTTTACAAGTGCTCCCCGCGCCGAGCCATCGGTTTGATGTCGGCGTGGGCTAGGCGGCCCGTCCATGAGTTACCGCCGCACGGCCACATCGATGTGGCTACACTCCCGATGCCGACTCCGCCGTTTCAGACTTTTTACGCTGTGCCACGTCGGCAGTGTGACCGTCAAGATGACGATGACGACTGCGATGGCCGCCGAGTGAACGTGTACGTGCCGAGATTGCCGAGGTCGGCGGACGTGGACGGACTGCTCGTGTTCACTACAGACGACGACCGCATTGCAAAAGTGAAACCGCATCACACCGTCGAGGTGCAACGTTACCAATTACCCTTGTTAAAACAATGGGCCGTACAATACGGAAAGACGTGCGATACGCCCGCCACACTCGACTCAACGGCCTCGCAGTATAGCGTGTTGGAGTTTGAAGTGATGGTCGACCGTTTGGAGTTTGTTCGCACGCGTATCGACAAATTTGTTGGTGACCGACAGTCAAAAATTTTACGCATCCTATCACAGAGTCGCCACGATGCGGCCAAAAATGGCTTACATGTACACTTGTAGAGTAGGTGGGGGGGGGCAGCAAGGCGGGCCGGATGATGAGAATGGAGAGGGGAGGTGGTGGACGGAGAGAGAAGGGGGGGCATATAATCAAGGTGGAGCGGCGACAATGTGTCCAAAATAATTCTTGGGATAGACTTGAGCCAGTTCTACGTGCACCAAACAAGCGGTGGCCGTGTCATCGAGAAACTTTGCAATAGACTCGGGTGGCGCAGACGGCAATCGCGACGACCTCTCATCCGCCGACAGAGACGCCCAGTTGGGTAGTTTAAAGTTTAGCCGTCGACACTCGTTGACGGTAATCTTACGAAGGATATAATCAAACAACAGTTTGTCTACGCGTACATCTAAAGTTGTCCCGTCCTGTGTCGCTTCGGTGGTGGTGGTAGTGGTGGTAGGGGTGATATCGCTCGACGGCACGGTGACGCGTGCAGGAGGGGTGGGTCGATTAAAGTAGGAAACGAACGCATCCGTCAACGGATTCACAAACTCGGTGCGCATTTTACTGTTGAACGCCAGCCTGTGCGGATCGAGCTGTAACGTCACTTTGCATTCGGAGCGCAATAACTGCAACCACACGAGGAACGAGTTGAGCTCTCGCATCGACTTGACGCGCGACCCGTACTTGTTGATGAGCGCCACCGGATTCATCCTAGACGCCGATCCGTCCATCAACATTTCGGCGTACATATCGACGGCCGCGGCTGAATCCACCACGGGTCGCAAGAGATCTACAAAGGACAGCTCGCACGTCTTGCTCGACGACGACGCGCCTTGCCGGCCAACCGCTCCGCTCGACATTAACAATTCGCCGAGGCGCTCGATCGGAGCGTTGACTATGGCGTCTTGTGCCAGCGGCAGTTGTGATGACGTCAGTTGTTGTAGTCGTCGACCTCCTACACCATCCGTCGCCGCGTCGTCGACTTTTCCGCGACACCCGCCAAACATTTCTTATTCCCTCGTCGCAGAGGGGGGCGCGCACGACGAGTACTCGCCCGCGGCCGTGGCCGCATTGATACGATTAACGTTGGCATACGACGCTCAACCCGCTGCCGCCGCCGCCGGTGATGATACTAAAACTGGAGTTGGGCGCGACTTGCTCTTTTTCTTAAAACCCGCCTTTTGTCACAACGACGTTGAGATCTTAGACGACAACGATGACATTGACGAGGAGCACAAAGGTGAGAAGCGTCGACGTGTCGTCTCTGCGCAAACGTTTAATGACATGTGGTATCTTGAATTGATGAAGAACCCGGACGAGCCACGAAAGATATTCATCGGTTGTTCATCCTACGACAAACCTAGAGCGCCATTGTTTAAATCCTGTAGTAGATGAAATAAAATTATCAATAAAAATGTGTGTTATAACCAACTTTGTTTTATTGAGTATTGATTTTAAAGTCTAGAGGTGGTTCGTAGTAGCATGGCTTTTCGGGAAGGTTGGTACCGCCGAGCAGCCATTGATTCCACGCCATGGTCGTCAAAAAGGGCATGTTGAACATCGACAGCGGTGGCGGTCGCGGCATGTTTACCACCGACGACGCCGCTGTCGATTGCGACAAAGTCTCCGTGTACCGCTTAAAGGAACAGCACAACAGAACCGCTCGCGTGACCTGTTCCGACAAAGGCAAGCCACCACCACCGCCACCACCTGCCGCCATCTTTTGTGACACGTAGTTGGTGAGGACGGTGTAGAAGGTGTCAAAGGCGCCGAGAAACTCTACGTCGTCGCGCAGCTTTTTCAGAGTATCGAAAGTCATTCGACGGCACAGATCTAGTAGTTCTGCGACATGCCGGCTATTCGTGGGGTCCGCTTTAAAGGCGTCCGCGAAACGACCCAAGCGCTTTTTCAAGTCTGCCGCCGCCATACCTACTGCCTTGACCCCCGCCATTTCTTATCCACAACAAAACCATTGCCACGCCATACAACGAGAGACAAGGATCCCAGCGACACAAGATTAAAAGCTCATGATGACGTCACATGACTTTTAGTTTCATTTAGTAGAGACGTGTGTCGCTTTCCTCTTCTCAATAATTGTGATTCCCGCCCGCTCAACAGTCTTTTTTTACCTTCTTGTACAGTTTGCGCAAAACTTCTAGTCCGCTTTGAAGTCGTTTCGGTTCGCGTCACAATATTATGTGAAAACAGGGTCTGCGCCTGCGCTACGCTACTTCAGAACTGATTAGAAGTTTTGAGATAACCATAGGTTGACGGAGACTCATTGCGCTCAAAGTCTGGAGGGTTGCCCGTGCTCCAAGAGCTGTACCTGAGGCGACATCTCAAACGATGATAATAAATAATTTAAACGCAGTAAAACTACAAAAAACCAACCTCCCTGTATGGGCAAATAGAAATAATTACATCATCCAAATACACAAAGTATAATTTTTCAAGTCAAGAACCCTCTGTAACTTTGAAACCCTAGATTAGATTTTTACAAAATTTATATGAGACCAACTAGAAAGTATACCCTTTAAAATAAAAAGGAATTTTTCAAATCGGTTCAGGCGCCTTCGAGTAATCGAGTAACATACATAAAAAAAATTGAAACCGAATTGAGTACCTCCTCCTTTTTGGGAAGTTGGTCGAAGAATGAGAGTTTGCAGTAGTAGTAGGTAGTCTTTTGCGGTGACGACGACGACGTTTCAGCGTTTATTTTTGCCAAGCTTCAGTCATGGTCCAGTCGGTGAGATCGCTACCAATATTGCTGGGTACCTGGACGATGTTGTTGCGTCCCACCGGTCGCTGAATGTGCAACAAGTTGGTGCACTGGGGTGATACCGAATCGAGAATCAACGGTGATACGATGCGATGCACGGTCCGCTTGATCTCGTTCAGGACCGAATCGACAATATCGTGGCCGCAGTAAAACTCTTTGGTTTCGGAAGGAGGTGCGCGGATACCATTTCCTAGGCCGTAACAGATATAGCCGTCAATTATGCACACATTTGGTGGGAATGCAAACACCTTTAGTTGTTCGCGCGACTGGGACATGTAGTGTTGGCTCGGTATGAAGGATACCAGATTCATAATGTCCAGCAGGTTGCCAAACTCGGGTAGGCGTACCATGACCGCCCTTAAGTTGTCTTCCGACTGCGAAATCGGTAGGCCCGCGCCCGAATGTGCCCGGTCGTACAGTTTTTTGGCGAACCGCGTAGTGGGTACATATTTCGAGCTAAAGTGTACAGTCACGATGCGTTCCGACAGTTCGGCTATATGACGATTTATCCAACTGTTGTGTCCCGCGTGGAAGAACATCATCTTGTTGACAAATTTGCGTTGCACAGCCGTGTCCAAGTCGGGCTGGCTGCCTTTGGACAGATACATTTTGGCGTGTTCCTCCACCTCTAGAGACTCGTGATTGATGAATATATCCTTGGGTTCGGTAGGACCTAACATCGAGAGCAGCGGGAATACAAATTTTGGTTCCCGGAATCCCTTGGTGGCCACTGGCCAAATCTGCTTGTACTTGGAGACTTGGTCGTAGCAAGTTTCGAAATTGCGGTACAACAGTTTGGAATGTACCTTGCACAGACCGTTGTACACGTTTCCCATACAATACTCGTTACTCGAGAAGAAACACGCGGGATTGCACATGGTTGCCGTGTCGGAACGGTCACACAATTCGTCGACATTGGTGTAGTTGGCAAAGCTAAAATTTGTTCGACTCGGACACGTCAAATCGCCGTCTGTTGGTAGTCGACTAGGAGCTTCACCCTCATCCGCAAGGTCCTCGTTGTCTGCGTTCTGGGCTCCCATGTTCATGTGCCCTCGGTTAAGCGAGCGATCTCGAACCGACATCTTATATTGATAGCGGTAAAACAGCTAGTATATAATAAGATGTAGATAAGAACGGCAATTTCAAACGAAATAAAATTTGTTTTGAAATTGCTAATCGTACGCAAAGTTGTGGGCAACAGCTAGTA
Source organism: Emesis brimo (assembly GCA_018236405.1). Classification (NCBI taxonomy): domain Eukaryota; kingdom Metazoa; phylum Arthropoda; class Insecta; order Lepidoptera; family Riodinidae; genus Emesis; species Emesis brimo. Next base: position 1,394 of record DVYV01000002.1, on the reverse strand, counting down.
TACAAAATGTAGATAAGAACGACAATTTCAAACGAAATAAAATTTGTTTTGAAATTGCTAATCGTACGCAAAGTTGAGGGCAACAGCTAGTATATAAGATGTAGATAAGAACGGCAATTTCAAACGAAATAAAATTTGTTTTGAAATAGCTAATCGTATGCAAAGTCGTGGGCAACAGCTAGTATATAAGATGTAACTAAGAACAACAATTTCAAACGAAATAAAATTTGTTTTGAAATTGCTAATCGTACGCAAAGTTGTGGGCAACAGCTAGTATATAAGACGTAGGATACGCGCGGGGTGATTTTAAAACTTAATTTTGATGAAATAATTAGGTGTATATTGTTTTATAGCATATTTATGTTCGGTATCGCCAGTATAGTTACAGTTTGCGCAAAACTTCAAGTCCGCTTTGAAGTCTAAAGTATATGAAAACGGGGTCTGCGTCTGCGTGAAGCTACTTCAGAGCGGACTAAAAATTTTGAGTTAACTATACCTCTGTAAATTTCTAGCAAATGCAAATCAACATATTGTATAAGATATTATAAGTAAGAACAAACGAAATAATGTTTTCAAAAGACACAGTTGCGGGCAACAGCTAGTTAATATGATGTAAGTAAGAACACCTATTTCAAACGAAATAAAATTTGTTTTCAAATCACTAATCGTACGCCGACAAAGTTGCGGACAACAACTAGTTAATAAGATATTATAAGTAAGAGCAAACGACATAAAATTTGTTTTCAAATTATTAATAGTACGCAGACAAATTTGCGGGAACGGTTAGTTTATATGTAAGAACATCTATTTATAGCATTAAAGTGTGTTACTATCAAGGTGATGTTTAAATACCAGTAACAAATTATAAGAATGTTGACGTATTGAGTCGGTCTAGTTAATTAATAATGCATGAATCGGAGGTAGCCAAGCGCCAATTATCATGAATGAACCACCGTATTTTATAAAACGCTACAAACGTTCGTCACTTGGACCATGCGTTGACCTCAATACTGGTTTGTAAGGCGTGCAATCACACGAAGCGTCATTGCGAGAAAACGGCACAAGAATAATTATTTAGTAATCTAAATAGACGGTTTGTTACTATTGACGGCGAGTTTTGATGTAGAAACGAGAGAATAGTGATAACCACACTGTCTATTAACCAAACGAAACAATATGTAACAAAGAATCTAAATAAATTGTATCGACGGTTCACGCGTCGAAACTGTATCATGTGTTGCCGACCTACATCGCATACAATGTTGCAGCGGTCCAACATTTACCGAATCTCTAAATACTCCGTAACATATATATGTATTATAATGCTTTACCTGTAGATTTATATATATTTCCAACGATACAATGCTTTAATTGTTGTCGCTTTGGTCATACCA
>DVYV01000001.1:0-25186 GCA_018236405.1 Emesis brimo | reverse complement strand
CATAAATAACAAAGATAATGGTATGTCTATTCGTGTGTTTATATTTTATTCGCGTGATAGGGGCGAACTGCCAAAAATGTACCTATAAGTTTACTGGCTACTTCAATGTCGAAACATTTATTGTCGAAAAACAGCTACTAGTAGTGATTTTATTGCTCCAAGATCAAGTAAGGTGAAGGTACCATAATCTCTATCAAGACGTTGCAGACCACTACTTAGTTAGTAATCATGATGTTGATGATATATATTCAGTAAGGTGTTGATGCATTCTTCGTAAAAGCCCCGGATCAACTCTTCACGTAGTGTTCTTGTGCGTTGTGTATTCTGCCACTTCTCCGTATCGTGTCCTCGATGTCTTGTTCCGCGGTGTGCTTCCCCACCCATCCTCCCACGCAGTATGACCATTGGCCGTCTCATTCTCTCGCGCGGCGAGCCCACCCGCTCCCCTGCTTTGGTCAGCAGTTCACTCACCCACTCAGTGCGCCTACACGCTATCCCGCTCCCCCGCGCTTGCAGCCACTCCTATTCACATTCGCTCCTCCGCGCGGGTTGTCCATCTACTTCCACAATGCGTCCGCTTTCCATCCCGCTCTAGCGTGCGGTGCGCCCGTTCGCTATTTCGCTACCCTGCACAGTGTGCCCACTCGCTATCTCAGTTCACCGCGCGGTGCGCCCGCTTTCTGTCCCTCTCCCCCGCTCACCTGCACGGTGTGCCCGCTCGCGCGCGGCGGCCAGCTCGCGGCGCAGCTCGGGCAGGCGCGGGTCGGGCGGCGGCGGCGGCAGGTGGCAGTGTCTTTGTCGTCGCCTTCTACTCGAGTGCGCTGTGCTGGAGATGTGTAGCAGTCAGCGCCGGTGGCGGCGGCGGCAGTGTCTACATTGCGGCGTTTGCGGGATACGTTTGCCCTAGTACCGCTCGCGCTGGTACTAGGGTCGGGGCTATTCAATTCGGAAAAAATACGCTGTCTCGTCGCCATATTGCATATGCTTATTTGAGTCGCAATCGAGTCAATCGTTTTAAATAACTCTTCTGCGTCTACAGTGCCTCGCACCAGGGTCAGAGTCTTAGTTTTTGTATTCCACGTGACTCGGCTCTTCCCCATATACTTGACTACGTCGACTCCCAGCCCGGTGATGTTCTCTCCCCACCGCCACTTCTTGCACCCCTCAAACTTCATTTCTGATTCTTCCGCCGCCAATTTCGACGTCTGGTGTATTATTTTGAATTTGGCCGGGTCGTTTTTTAATGGTTGTAATATCAGACGTGCCGTAGTGCCCATTAGCTGGCACAAATGATATTCCAGGTGCGCCAACTGGGTTTTAAGTTCTCGGATACTCTTTATATTTTCAGTCAAGTTATAGTCAGCCATGTCTTCTATTATTGGGTTGCTTTAACGTTGTATAACGATGTACTGATTCAGAGTAGGCCGTGTGGTGGTCTTTATACGGGTACGCCGCCGCTGGATGTATGCCGCCCCCTGTGGAGGGTACTACAAGTACAGGATTATTAGTAGAATATTTCTATTAAACTACAATTATTATTTTATTGGTACATTACAGTACTCGTGTGCGGCACACGATATCCGAGACGAGTGACGACAGCTGCAGCTGATACGGTTCGGAATATTACATTACGGTTTAGCGGGAATCAGCGAGCAGACTACGATACTCGGACAGTATCTGCAGCAACTTGTCGACCGGTATTGAACTGTTGCGACGCAGAAACGTTTCGACCCATTCCATCTTTTTGCACAGCCGCAAGAGTATTAGTTTCTTTTTAAGATCCAATCGACTCTCTGCGCGACGGAATAATTGCTTATTAGTTTGCGCTTCGGAACGTTTGGGCAGGTGGCCATTGATCAGTCTTTCGACGTCCTTTGCGCTGAATATTAGACCGGTCGGTCGAAACGTGTCCAGGGCTCCGACTTGGCGACCGTTGTACGACAACCGGCCGCCGCTTTGTAACTGTAGACCGCTCCACGCCGAGTACGTCTTGAACCAGCCGTAGCCGAGGCGGGGCACGAGCATCGCCGACTCGGCCATGTCTCGGATGACGCCGGTGATCTTTGCGAAATCACGTCTTGCCATGCCGCCCCCAGCCATGGTCGGTGGCGGCGGCGGCGGCGTTGTGGTGGACGTCGTCCGCCACGGCGTCAACATCAACGTGTTGTCGACAGAGTGCAGCTTGTCCATCAGAGACGTGTACCCGGTCAAACTCGACTTGGCCCCGCTCGCGGCGATGCGACACAAGAGTTCGCAGGCCAAGCTGTCGCCCAACGTGGACCAAGTGGTGCGAGACACTCGCGTCACCAGAACGTTGATCTCGTCGAACAGCTCGTACGCGGCATCCGAGCCGAGATGCGTGGCCACCAGAAGCGCGGTCGCGTTCAGGATGCGACGCGTGGGCTCGAACCATTCGACGCGCGCCTCGGACATGTAGCAACGGCGAAATTCCTCTACGACCGCCTCCACCACCGGGCATTCGGCGCGCGCCACCTCCGCGTATCGCGCGAAACGCGGCGACAACAAGTGCAAGCGCCCTTGCATGTAAAACACGTGCACCTGGGAGAAGGACAGTCGAGTGGTGACGCCCGTCTTGAGGATCATCGAATTGCGAGGATGGAGCGCACAACGGATCTCGTCGGCGGCCGCACGCGATTCCACAATATACACACCGTACACGTCACCGTCCACGTCGGCGTTCTTGTGGCCCATGGTGAGGGGGGACACGTAAAAGTTGTCTCGTTCGGTGACGGCGACGCGCGACACGGTCGACACCGACGCCGGATGGATGCACGGGTCGCGCTTCACAATCACACCCAGCCTCTCGTCGACGGGGTACACGCACTCGGCCGGCAGCCGATCGGCGTCGATCCGCGTAGGGTCGATCGTCACGTACTCGCCGGCCGTCAGACCAAAGTCGCGCGCAAACGTCTCCGGCACCACGATCGTGTCGGCGGCCACTTTAAAGTCGCACAGAATCTGCGCGCGTAGCCCGCGCACGCGCGGCGCCAACATCTGAGTCTGAATCACACTCTTGCCACCCTGTAGGTAGCTCTTGATGTCACCATTCTTGTACTCGATTTTCATAAATTTACACAGTGTCGTGTAATTATCGGGGCCTATGGCCTCCCGTTGTCTTTGTCCCCACCCCGTCGCCGCTGCCCCTGCTGCTGCCGACGGTCTCAGGGTGCGGCAGCGGCAGCGTCTGCCGTCGCACGTGCACGCCGGCCACTTGATGTCTTGCATTAACACCGTCTGCAGGTTGACGAGGCTCTTGTTGTTTCGGCCGCAACTGAACATGCCCAAGCTCGGTACGACGAGACACCGCGCGTCGTAAAACTGATGCGGCGTGATGGAATCCTTCGCTCCGGCGGTGGCGAAAAACGACTTTGGAAAGTACGCCTTGTTGGTGGCCACGTACAGCGGGCCATCCAAGTACGGGTGAGTGGCAAACAGTGCTCTGGAACGCGCCGCGTCCTGCCACCACAACTTGACGATCCGCGCCATGTCGTACGACGATATCAGGTGTTTACCTTCGGCTTCGAGCTGGGACCGCGTTATCGGCTCGATTCTGTACTCCATGATGGTGGGTGCGCGTGTGTGTATTTCAAATCGGGTATCGCGCCGCGCCAGAGAGGCAGGGTGAAATTTCCGACGCCGCGAAACAAGGAATGTAGTGAGACCGACTCTACTTTTGCTTGCGAGTTGTACGTTGCATGGGCGTCGTGTCGCCTAGGCACTCCGCCCAAGCGACCGACGTATCCGTGAGCTAGTGTTTTCGTTTTGTTCAACAGAGACGTGTGTCCCCGCTCGCACGTGATGAGCGACTGAGCCATTTTCGATACCCCCACTCCAAAATCGTGAAAATGTATGAAGGGAGAGGATGACCTTGAGATTTCCTATATATTGAGCGATAGCTTCGCGCGCGACTCATTTCTAATACGACAGTTGTCCAGGATTAAGTATTAGAATTAATCGAACGTGACGCCTGTCTAAGCGCGAAAAGGAATTACCGCCGCCCGCCCAACCGTCGTCCGCCGCCCAGCATCATGACACGATTCCCGCCCAGCATGACAGCGCATGACTCACTTCTAATTCAGCGTCTGTCACTCCTGCATGTGTGTTGTTGTCGGTTGCTATGGCACGCATTCAAGTCACCGACTAGACGTATAGGTAGGATACAACATGGGATTGCGGCGACACGGGCCGCACATGGACCGCAGCGAGACCCTGCTTGCGAGTCCGTTGCTTGGGAGTAGGTAGCATGGGCGTCCACGTCGCCTTGGCACAGCGACACGGGCCCACTCCTGCATGCATGTTGTTGTCGGTTGCTGCTAAGGCACGATAAAATCGGTGAGGTGTAGGTAGGATATAACATGGGATCGTAGCGACGCGGGCCGCACACGGATCGCAGCGAGACCCTGCAGTGCGACTCAAGTCTGTGAGGTGTACTATCTAAACTGTAGTGACGCGGGCCGCTCGCCGCCGTGCTCCGAGTACAGTAGGTACAGGCGAGAGACAGGGACCCACCCACCAAAGCGGGATCGGCTTTAAATAGTTATCTTTATATAATATGTTATAAGTATGAAGTCCTTTTTCTATTCTTCATCAATGTGGGACTTGGTGAAACGCAACTATCCCGCGGAAGATGTTGACAAGTTTCGTATCGACTACCATAGCTCTTTAAACACTCGTAATGAGGTTAAAAAATGTTTTAATTTTGCGTATGCGAATATTGCCCTCTGTCATCTGACAGACGTGACTGAAGAAAAAATACAGAAAATCTGGAGTATAGCCCCACAAACTGAAGCCTCTGCGATATCCGCATGTTTCTGCCAAGAGATTCAAACTGACGACGATTTACTAGATTTTGTGCGCGACATTCTCATAAAAATAGCCCCGAAATCAACGCCTCCAGACCGTAATCATCGAGCGGTCTTTGCACGCTTATGCACTTATTTGCCAATGTTTGTTGGCATCTTTAAATATGGTGTACAAGCGAAGTGTGGTGTACGAATGGTCAAAAGTTTAGATGAACAAAAGAGCATTCAAAAGAGTTTTAGTAATACAAGGCTGGCTGCGTTGTCGTACATCATCGATCCCAGTCTACCTAGTGCAGACGAGGATGAATCTGCACAGTTTGCGTACGTTACGAAGCAAAATAAGGGCGGTGGACAGTGCTGTTTTATGTATGAGAAACCGACGGAATTTGAATTGTTTTGTCGATTATATACCATCGCTACAAAATCCCACGTCGGGATCACGAACAACTCGCCGGCTACTAAAAAGTTGACCGCCCTCATAGTATCGTCGATCACCGGCCTGACACTCGGCACGGTAATTTGGTTCGGCTGGCAAAGGTACGCGAATGCCTCGCACGTACCATTAAAAGTGTCACTACCAGCAAAGAAACGATCTGTTCCCATTACAACATACAAATATCAAGAGCCTAATGTAGACCGCCAAAGCGAGACCGCTTTGGTTGGCTAGGCACCGCACTGGGGTAACACATTGCGTGTTCAATACAAATCATTTATGATGAAATATATTTTTTTTACTAGCCCCATAAATAATTATACTAATATATAATTATTACTGGCATTAAATCATAAGGCTTTATGAATTAAAAAAGACAAAGATCGCGGGCGTAACTAGAGGGTGCAGTTACTAACTAAAAAACTGTGTTCAGGTGACTTTGTTCTTTCCCAGTGATCTTTATTTTTATCACATCTCAAGTATTATAGGTGGAATGTTCTGCTTGTATGCTGTCCACAAGTGCGGCAGTGGGCATGTACAGCTCACTATCTTTGAGGCAGGCTATAGTGCCGGCGATGTATTCACCGTTAGGGGCCGGTATGAAGGTGGTGTAGCCAGTCAACCTTGAGTAACCAATCAAGGGTGCGTAAGACTTAACACACGGATACACGAAACCGTCCACCACCGTGTGCGCCGTGTTTGTCAATCCGTCTACGATCGTTCCCGTCCTTGTCGCTTTTGTCGCGGCAGGCTGAAGTTTGACCTGAAAATCTGACGTATGCGTTGTTGATGAGGCGACAGTAGTTGGTGGTAGTAACTTTTTGCTGGGACGTTTCCTGCCCCAGCTCCACAACAAAAGTGCCAAAGACAACACTAAGATGGCCCACATCTTACGGTCAAAGTCAAACAGTCAGTTTACGATACCGTGCCACAAACTCCCTCAGTATCTGCTCGTGTGTAGCTTAGTAGTAGGGGTGCTATTGATATTTTCGTGCACACAAAGCAGCGCCGAGTGTAGACACTTGTGCGTGTTTCTGAATTTAACATCCCTGGCGCTGGTCGTGTACCAGTTGTACATTTCCATAATGAACATGATTGCTTGCAAGGTCGAGGATCACCCGGCCGGCGCGCCATCGGCTAGTCATTAAGCCCCCGTGGGTTGCGAGACAAACAAAATGAATATAATGCGTAACATTTCCGTGGCGAATCATACTCATACGTGACTATCGTTGCTCACTAGCTTACGCATTCAAATACTACCATGGCTTCTTCATTGTCAGAGTCGAGTCCATCCAAGTCTTCATCGACCAAAACTCACCGGGTGGCGTTCTATGAGGCACTGACCGCTGCGTTGAGCGCAAAGCGGAAACTTACCAGCTTGTCGTACATAAATCGTGACAGATATAGCCGTCTGATGACCGAAGTGCGAGAAGCCAAATCACCCGGCAGCACCGCTATAAAGCTTTCGGCCAAGACCAGGTGGAATCGTCTGCGGCGGTACGATATATGTGGCACCCGATTGTGCAGCTCCCTCAAAAAGCCACGATTGTTTTTTGTCGCCGTCGAAGAGTTATTTGACATTATTCACGCCACTCACACGATGGGCCACTTGGGACGCAATCGAATGATGTACGAGCTGAAGAAAAATTATAAAAATGTAACCTACGAAGCCGTCAACATATATTTGAAATTGTGTCGCATCTGCACCGAGAAGAAGGACAACAAACAGAAAGAGTGCGTCGTGAAGCCCATCGTCGAGAAGACATTCAACGATCGGTGTCAGGTGGATCTAATTGATATGCAGTCTTGTCCCGATGGCGAATGGAGGTTCATTTTTGTTTATCAAGACCACCTCACCAAATTTGTCCAAATAAAACCCCTGAAGACTAAGAGAGCGGAGGAAGTGGCCGCCGCGCTGGTAGAAGTCTTCCACACCTTCGGCGTGCCGTGTATTCTCCAGTCGGACAACGGGCGTGAATTTTGTAACGCGGTCATCGAGAAACTGGTGGCGCAATGGCCGCACGTTCGCTTGGTACATGGCGCGCCGCGTCACAGCCAAAGCCAGGGCTCCGTGGAGAGGGCCAACCGTGACATCAAGCAAATGCTTGCGACTTGGGTGGCTACACAAGAAGAGGGCGAGCGAAGATGGAGCACCGGTCTCTCTACGGTGCAATTTAATTATAACACGGCATTTCACTCCAGCATCGGCCAATCTCCGTACGAGTGCGTGTTTGGCATGCAGGCGAAACGGGGACTCGCCACGCTGGCGAGAGTCCACGACCTCTCGGGTGTCGAGACGGAGGAGCAGCTGCTCGCGGTGAACGACACGGCCGCCACCGCCACCTCCAACACCACCGAAGACCACCACGACGGCAACGACAGACGAATGGACGTGGATGACCACGAAGATGGCGATATCAGCAGTGACAACAATGTGGAGGATAATAGACGCCGCGCGCACGCTCTAGCCGGCCACTACCTGAAAAAGCAGGCGACGCGAATGTTGCGCAAGACACGAGCCGCGTTCACGCCCGCCGTAAATGACACTGTGCGCGTGTTTGTGCCGGCGCTGGACCGAGGCCCGTTGGACGCACGCAATCTATTGGCGTGCGTGCTCGAAGTGCGACACACGAGTAGCGGCGAGGAGAGTGCGACCACCGACGGGGCGACCTCAACAGTGCAGATTCGCGTGGGCACACCGCACGGAGAACTCGACCGTTGGTTGTCACCGAACCAGTTTGAGCGCGTCGAGCACCCAATGGTCCCGCCCGAGTCGGTGCGCCAGGGAAAAAAGCTGAGTATCCGACAGGCTGTCGTCGCGCATTCCCAGTTTGGTGGTCAAGGAATGAGTCGGTGTCATTGCAAGCAGCAGTGCGCTACCGCCAAATGTTCTTGCCGAAGAAGCGGCGTCTTGTGCACCGTACGGTGCCACCGCACAGGCAAGTGCACGAATATATAGCATTTTGTTTTTAATTTTTAATTTAATTAATTTTTTTTAATTTTTAATTTTTTTCATTTATATTTTAATCAATTAATTAAACTATTTTTTTTCGTTTTGCAAATAATTGTAAAAAATATTTATTGTTTAATTTAATTTGTTTGTCTGTGTTGTAAATATTAATTATTTAATTTAATTTATAATCATTTTCAACTTTTATAAGGTAAAAGTATTTATTATGATTTATCTTATGAATAATTTATTTTGTTTGATTTTTAAAAATATAAAAATTGATGTATAGTTTTTGTTTTCATTTAATATATCACCAAAAGTTTGTTAATGTTCAGTCCTCGTCGCTTGTCGAGTCATCCGCTGCGGCGACGCTTTAGTAACTCGGAATCTCGATGGGATCGTAATTATCCGGATCGTAGCCGCATCTGAACGTTTTTGCAAACGTAACAATCTTGGGGTAAATGGAGGCGTGTTCATTCTTGAGCCGTTGCAGGTGCTCCAGGACGACAGTGTCATGTATGTCGTGAGTGTCTCGCAAGCTAGCCAATAGCATTTTGGAGTTGTCACAATATACGCTAGGAACGAAGGCATATTTGGCAGTGAGCGGTTGACGGTAGAAGGCGGGGTGGTTTATCGTCAATCCGCAGGTACCCGGCAGTATAGTCATGTAACAGACGGCCCCCAAGCAGTATCCGTTCCCCGAGATGGGCAATTTTCCCTCGTACACGGGCGGATAAAAGTAGCCGACATGGTCGTGATAGAGCGAGTAATCCACTACGCGTTCATGTATAATCTCTCTAACCAGTCGAGTGTCGTCCTCGGCGGCTGCTGTAAACTGAAGTTTCACGAACGGGTCGCGCGAAAGTGCTTGAACACTAAATTGTGTACCGGACCTATGACGGACCACGTTTAAAAAGTCTTCAAACGTAGCCATCTTACACGTACTCGTACGGTCGCGGTGCACGACAAGTGGATAAGAAGTGATACCAATTAATACAATGCCGGCGTGGTTTCCCGCCGGGTATGACGGATTGACTCTCTATCTTGGTGTATCGCTTTGCTTGGTTCTCTTGTCTTGGCGATTGATGAGCACGCCGACGCTCGACCGCATTAGGACGCGGCCACCGCCGCCGTCGCCGCCACCTATTCTTCCGATAAAGGAAATGTGCGAGTCCATCGGCCAGGTGGACGACCAAGGCAGGATTTGTGCGACGTGTGATTGTTATCTAGTGCGCAACGGCAAGGTTGTCGTTCGGCCGGGTGATCGGTTTCGTGTCGATCCGCGTCTCAGAACGTTGGAGAACTTTGCCACTAAAGAGCAAAACAGCTCGAAGTGTTTGTCAACGGTGAGTGATTGGTTCAAGCTCAAACTTTATGAGCGCAAGTGCGCACACATTGACGGGTTGTATTGCGAGTCAGATACGGTGGGCAAATGGATGGACATAATGGCCGCCGGCGCCAACTGTTCTTTCGATCTCGACTCGCTGCAACCCATTGACGCGGCGGGGCGCAAAGTGAAATCTGCCAAAGGCGTGGAAATGTGCGCGAGCGATTCGTACGACTATGCCGAGGTTATCTTGACGAGCGATCGATTGGCCAACAACGGTGGCCGCAGGTGCAACGCCCTTCTCCATTTGCACCCTCATCCCGCCGTTCCGAAAATTGTCTATTTCGTGCGCTACAAAGATCGCTTTGTGGAGGGCGCTTTCTACGAGCGCTGTTCGCTAGGCGAGCGAATGATTGTCTGGCGACGCGGCGAGAGCCGTTTCGAACGATTCAAACACTTTTCGGTAAAAGGTAAAAAATTCTATTTGTCCCGCGACCTGGACGACACCTACTACGAAGACGACACAATACTCTCCATTCCTGACCACGCGCATCCACCACCCGTGACGAATCTGGGTTTTTGGACAAGTCTGAGCGACAATGCCAAAAAGTGCTCGAATCCCGATCGGAGTCGAGAATCTCCGCTGGAGATCAAGGACGGTATGTTGCGACCGACGGCGCCCCAGTACAACGTTTTCAAAGTGGACATTGACGCGAAGCGAATACATGTTCTACCTTCTCACCCCAGCCTGGAGCCGCTCGTGGTGATTTAAAATGACCCCCCTCCCTCTCCGGCTGGCGGGAATCGCAATTGAGGAGAGAGAAGCACGATTCGTAATATATATTTGTTAATTAATTCAGTTAATTCTATCGTCGTCGCTGTTGTTCTCTATCGAGCGACACATGTCTCAGATGAACGCCGAAACGACAAGTCATATGATGAGTCATCATGATGTATCGTGATGACGTCATAATATTACGTCTTGTCGTTTTATCGCATCAGGTCATCAGATCGTGTACGTCGAGTGGCGTCGCACAGCACAGCAAAGCGATGTCGTATAAGCAACGTACTCGCAAACGGTATTAAAGCCGGTCTCGCTTGGTGCACAAACAACCACATACTCACAAGAAGTGCGATAATAAGATGATGATAATAAGATTAACGATACAGTCGGTCAAGACCTTTCCCTCTCTCGCATAAGTACAACGCGACATGACCCTTCCGCGCTACTCGGATTCTGCTGTACGGCAAGCTCTCGACGCACATTGGCCCATCGCCGATGGCGGTGGCGGCCACTGTTACGTCAGTCGATTGACGGGCCCGTCCGCGGCGGCGGTGGACGCGCCATGCTCATCGACCGTGTTTCTAGTGAAACGGCGTAAAGTTCGCAGGCTGAACGCCCTGACTCACGTGTATCTGTCGTTTGACGCGTATACTTGGCATCCGGGCTCACCGCACGACCCCATCATCACTGACCTACGAGAGTCGGAGCGCCTCGGCGACACGGTGTCGGGGATTTTGGAAATGTGTACATTGTGCTCACGTGCGTTTATGGAGCGAAATTTCAAACAAGACTCGCGCTTCAATTTAGTTTTCAACAATTGTCAAATACAATTGGGGTACATTGGCGAAACAATGTGCGCGATGGGCATGTTGGGCGCCCTGTTTCTGTACGGCTACACGTCGCACATTGTCTTTTTGGTGGTGACTATGGTGTGTTGCGGGACGCTCTTGAAAGTCGGGAGCGAGCAGCGGTCCTACTCAATTTGGCAATGTCCTCACGTGGCGGTCGGCAGCATATGTAGACGACTACAATAAGATGGTGGATGCCAATCGTTTCGCTCATGTCTCGGGCAGCTGGAGCCACATGTTGCGCGGTGGCCGTAAGTGGATAGCGCTTGTCGTGTTTCTTTTGCTGTTACTCGTACCGCTGCTTGTGATCTATCTTAAGCACAAATCAAAGGCTACGACGACCACCACACCACCACCGGATGACGCCGCTGATCATACTTTTGGCCTATTTAACTCTTCGGGCTGAAGCGTCGTCCGAACAAACGGGAACGAAGGAAAAGTAGAAATTGGAAAAGAAAAAAAATAAAAAGTACCACAACAAAAAAATATTTTTTATTGACCGTTCGTCGACGACGCGGGAGAGTGCCACGTAGGTTTCTTCCTTGGTAGTTTTATTGACATTGATGTACAATTTTTTATTCGTATAAGTGCGTCCCTGACATTGATAAATGTTTTGGGCGACGGCCAACTGAAGCGGGTAGCCGTACAACTCGCGCGCAGTCATTGTCGACCCGTACTTTTTTCTCGTGTCCGGGTCCAGGGCGTTCAAATATACATATTTGTTGGAGCAAAACAGTTGCATCTGGAATAGCTGAGGTCGCACGCTGACCAAGAGACCGCGCGCGTCGCGCAACACCAGCCGCTCGTCGTTGCGCCCCAAGTACGTCAAAATCTCGCCTCTCTTGCAGACCTTGTCGTTATATAGGAAAATGTAGTCGGCGCCGCGTATCAACGGCAAAAGAGGTGCACAGTCCTGCTTGAAGAACGAAAAAATGGTGAATCGTTCGCCTCGTTGGTTGTGCGCCACGAATCGGATGGGCACAAACTCGACGCTGTCCGTCGAGTGCGAGTGGATCAGATGGGCGTAGGTCATACAGAGTCGGTGTACGCTAAGATTGCGCCGCGCCAAAAAGAGCGTATCGTTGATCACGGTGTGCCAACGCGCCAGCCACTCGGTAATCTCCGCCTTGTTGACAAGCGCGAAATCTGCAAACACTTCTCCGGAGAACGGCGACACGTCCCCGGCCCCGTTTTCGGTGAAATGGCACGCCGGCATGGGATCGTCAAACGGATAAGTCAATTCGACGACCGTACGGTCCGCCCACACTTCGGCTGGCATGTACGAAGCCAAGTGTCCGTAGATGGCTCGCGTCGAGGGAGCCACTCTGACCTTTTCCATGAGGGCTGCGTACCGGGGGTTTTTAAAACGGCACGTGACCGTCAATTGAAAAACATAATCGACCAAATTGCGCACCAGAAAGTTGTTGGCCTCGTATCTGTATTGAATGGGAGGTAGCTGGTACGGATCACCCAAGAGCACAATGTCCAGTCGCCTCTTGGTCGCCTCTCGGCCGTGATGCAAGCGGAGCAGCACCAATTTGAGCATGGACACGGCCAACGTCGAGTACTCGTCTATGACGAGAACGTCGATATCCGGGGGGAAATACCACGTCGACGTCAGTTGCACCTTACGGGCCGCGTCGAATAACGCCTGGACGGTGTCCAATTCGAGACCGTTGACGGTCGGTTCAAAATTGTACAAGCCCTCGGAGACGCGCAGCCCGAACAGACTCAGGAACAGCGAGGCGAACGTCATACTTCTGCAGTCGAACGTGTTGGCCATGTGGCGACACAGGGAATTTTTCACTGTGCAATACAAGACGTGACGGCCCGCCTCTTGGAAAAATTCAATCAACTGCGATTTGCCGGAACCGCCCGGGCCTTCGACGAGGATTGTAGTTCCGTACTTGGACGAGTCCCCGGCGGCCGCCGATCGTGCAAGGTGCTCGAGTATGGCCGCTTGTGTCGCGGTCGGTTTAATATCACCAGACTTGCGCCACGGACGCGGTGCGTTCAAATCGTAGGTGTCCAGCAGCGCCGCAGTTGGTCGATATCGAGCCGGGAATCCCTCTTGCGCAGCCTTCTCGTACTCCTTTGCGGTTTTTTTGTTCACCTTTTTCAGCTGTAAAGTGGCTGTTGTTAATCTCGGTGTTTTTGGTGGTCGTGGTAGACTCGTTTTCTCTCCAAGCACCGGCGGCAATCTGCACGTAGAAAGAAGATATTGGCTCGGACCATGACAAATTTGCCGCTTCTGGTTCCGTATCACCGGGGGCGTGTACCGGTCGAGAGACTCCAGCGAAAGGGTGTGCGGCGCTCTATACAGCTCACCGTTGAGCATGTAGTCGTAGATGGGTTCGGACACGCCGCGGCTCCCCGGCCTCCGGTAATACACCACTTCCGTCTGATAGGGTATCAGTAAACTCTGCCACGTATCGGTCCGTCTAGAATTTCCCGGTTCACTGGCTGTACTGGCTTTCGAGTCCACCAAAGTGTCGTTCGACTCGGCCATGGTCGGCGGCGGTGGTGGCGGCGGCGGTGTCGTCGGCGTCTTGAATGTATTCGGTCAAATCCAAATATTTCACCAACTCTGGTGACTTGCCCGTTGCGCGCAAACAGCCCACCAGACGGTTCGAGCGGCCCTCGTCGCGCTGCTCGAACCACAGAAAGATTTCCAATTGCCGCGCAAACAGGGTCCACGGTGTCCGTGTCAAGACTAACCGTCTACAACGCTTCTGTAGCCGGTCGAAGAATCGAAACTTGTACTCGCGGGCTCCGGTGATTTTTATCCAATGTGATGGTGTAACAAACGTATGATGGATACAAAAATCTAAAGAACCGTAGAGCGCTTGCAGGTGCGTTTTCGTGTCGAACATAAAATGGAGCGCCACAAAGTCATCCAACTCGACCCACCGCATGATAACCACTGAATGAAAGTCGGTCACCATGTGTGGGACCTTTTATAACACAGCGAGGGGAAATGAGTGGGCGAGGTGGGGGCTCCTCGGGCATATATGGCGCGTGCGCCACATGTCACTAGATTAAGATGGAGGTGTACCTGAATCAATACTTTACGTTCGATACGATCCCGCCGCCGAACGCGGACATAAAACTCGTACCGGGGTGTTGCAACTTTCTGGCGGCTCACAAACCGATCGTGTTGGAATCGTTCCCGTTTCTACCCGTCTCAGTGGGGAAACACATGTTGGTGCCACACCTGAATATGTTTCTTTTACAAGCAAACGAGGCGTGGCTCAAATCGGCGGACGTCGCGAAAATGTATCCCGTGGTGACGCGAATGAGTCACACCAATCTCAACAGCGAGTCGTTGTACGTGCCCGAACTGAAGATGGCCACGAAGAAACTACCGCGCATGCTACCCGCGTTGCGAAACGACAATTTCGACCGCGTTCCAGAGAAACGACCCATAACCAGCATTTACGACATGTTGTACGGTAAACGGGTAAAAATAAATCTCTCATCGGCCAATGGTGGCACGACACCAAAGAAGGAGACGAGCGAATACCACGCAGGGACCAGTGGTGGTACAGCGACGAATCTTCCGGCGCTGAAGAAGGAAGCCGAGGATGTGAACGATATAAGTCACAACGCCTTCGACGACTTCGCGCCGCAGCAACCATAAATTCCCACCCACCACTACGAGCGGGGTCTAGCTGCAGACGTAATAAGAGTATTGTCTGTAACGACACGATCCTATAATGAGCGACTTTATTATAGACGTTCAGGGTTTCGTTTTTAAGGGGCGGCCGATGATTTTAAAGGCCGTGAATGTGTTAGAGTGTGGCGTCGACCGCGACCGACAAACGCACGCATTCGTGTTGTTCCCCCACAAACCTAAATCGGAGTTGACGCCCACCGAAGCCGCCACGGTGCGCTGGGCGGAGCACTATCACGGATACTCGTTCATCGGAGGGTTTTGTTCATTGGAATACGTGCGGCGTCGGATCCGCCGCCTCATCCCGGCCGGCTCGAGGGTGTACGTCAACGGTGACCTCAAGGCGCGCGTGCTCGAGCTGACGTTCGGCTTTGCCCATCGGAACATCTCTGTGTGGACAACGCACCTGTTTACGACAAAGCCCGCGGTCGTCGACAGTTGGAAGATCGTGACGGAACTCAAACACCGTTACGATCACGAGCGTGCGGCGAGCTTTCGACCGCACGACGTATGTATAAGGAAGGACCTGAAATGAATGAATTTAATCTGCAAGACATTATCACCGAATACGCGCGTCTCTTGGAGAACGATGAGTTGCCGTCGCTGCAGACTCTGTACGATATCTATGCCAAAAGGCCGGCGAACGAAAGAAAAATGATAACGTTTTCTCGGTTGGTCTCCCTTTTGCGGAAACTCGACCGCGCCGCCTTCACAGCTCTCTCGCTCGAGGAGAAGGAACGCTATCTCGTATCTGTCTACTTTTCACAATAATAGTGACCGATCAAATGCAATCAATGATAATATAAGAAGATGCGCCTGTGGTTCGCGCTTTTTGTCGTCGTGATCGTAGCCGTGCTCGTGGGCTTCTGCGGCAGCAGTGTATGCAAACGTTTAGAGGCCATGGTTAAGTCGCCCGAACACTACGACACATTGGTGAAAGCGGCCATCGACAAAACGCCTCCGTTCGACATGAGTGTGTCGGTTCCCATCAAAGTGCCCATCAACAAAGAGTACACTATCGGACTCGGCAAAACGACGTTCACCGTGAACGTGCTCGTAGTCGATGCGCGGCACCACGTGCAAGGATCGGCCGTGTTCTTTTACAACAAAATTATGGTCGACTCAAGTTCAGCGGTGCCACTGCGCGACGGGTTTATCATAAAACCCGTCACCGACAGCAAACTTCAGCTGACGGCGAAAGACGGGAAAGAGCTTGGTTCACTCAACTGCAGCGGCTCCGGATGCTACCTCGTCATAGCGGGCTCGAGCAGCGTTCACGTAGCGGTCAAGTAGACGACCCTATCAAAACCCCACAAGCGACCGCCGCCGCTGGTGTGTGTTTTTTTGTCGATGCGTCCTGATCGAGTGCGATCGATCGAGGTGCGAACCCAGGCGGTAAAAAAACAGAGTACGGACAGTCCACAGTCGCTACGACCCCATGTTTTGCCTTGCAAGTCGTGCTGCACAGTGAGTCGCCGTCGACCTAAAAAGTATCACTTTGCCAAGGTGACGGCTATGCAACGTACTCGCAAGCAAGATGGCAAGATTACAACCCGTCTCGCTGCGGTCCTTGTCTCGCCTGTACATACTATTGCTCTCGGAGCACGAGCGGGCGGCCGCGCGTCGCTGTTGTTCTATATTCTATCCATGGTTCTATCTAGCTGCACCTCATAAACTGAGTCGTGAGATTTTCGACATGCTCGGGCACACCGACACGACGTCGTCTGTTATACCGATGCGGACGTCTCGCTATATACTTTAAACATGGACAAATGTCGTATTAGAAGTGAGTCATGTGCTATGATGCTGGGCGGATGACTGTTGGGCGGGCGACGGTTGGGCGGACGGCGGTTGGGCGGGCGGCGGTAATTCTCTTCCGCGCTCAGACAGGCGTCACGTTCGATTAATTCTAATACTTAATCCTGGACAACTGTCGTATTAGAAATGAGTCGCGCGCGAAGCTATCGCTCAATATATAGGAAATCTCAAGGTCATCCCCTCCCTTCATACATTTTCACGATTTTGGAGTGGGGGTAACGAAAATGGCTCAGTCGCTCATCACCTGCGAAGAGCGACACACGTCTCTGATGAACAAAACGACAATTAGTCATATGACGTCATGACGAAGGCTAAGGCGGTGCACAAGCAACGTATGATTGAAGTCGGTCTTGCTGCGGTCCCTGTTTGCTCGCCTGTACTGTACTAGGAGCACGGGCGGCCCACGTCACCGCGGTCCCCGTCACAGGTGTTCGCCGCGCGCATAGTTTTGTAGCCAGCTTGTAAATACCATATAGGAGTGCGGGTGTCGCATTGCTACTAATTAACCGACCTTAATGGATTCGCAAGCGGGATTAAGTCGGTCTCGCTGCGGCTGCTAGTTGGCGCGCGCAAACGGGCGTCTGGAGGGGGGGGGGGGTTTGATATTTATATGATGTGCGGCATTCTAGCCTGTCAGTTGTATACTACCACGACATCTTGCATCACCACGACAACTCGCGTGATATGGAACAGGCTCTCGCCGAAATTCTCGAGGCGGATGCCGAGACGACGACATCTACACCGTCTGCCGTGGCGTGCCTCCCTGTCTTTGCGCGAGGCAAGTTGACCACCACCTGGTTGACGGTGGATCAATGTGCGGCCCTGATACGGACGGCCGTGGAGAGAGACTACGATCACGAGTATTGCATCAATCCCGTCGGCTTGCCCTTTACCAAGTTGTATTTCGACATTGACTGTCTCGAGTGCAAGAGAGCCAAACGCGACGGCGGCAAACGATGCGCAGCAGCAATGACGGCGGCGGCGGCTGGGGCAGCGGCGGAGCCCATGAAGACGGCAGTGTACGCGGTGCAGTGCGTCACCGTATTCACCAACCTGCACACTGAATTGGCACGGTGTCTCTCCGTCGAAACGGACGTCACCACCGACGGAACGATGCCGAGATACGTCATGGTGCGTGAAGATCGGCCCTTTTGCGGTTTTCACGTCGTCTTTGACGTACTAATTGACTTTGTGGCCCGCGACCACCTCATGGCGCGCATGGCCGGGGTCAAGTTGAGCGACCGTCACGTCATCGACTGGCCCAAGAACCTACTGCTACCCTACGGACGCAAGTACAAGCATTTGCTAACGTGGAACGTCGACGGCGGCGGTGGCGGCAGTGGTGGCGGTGGCGGCCTACCTCGAGTGATGCCCATCGACCGGAATGCGGCGACCGAGGCTCTGTTTCCGGTGCGCGGCATGCGCGTCGCCGACGAGTGGCACATTAGCGTGTCGCTCGCGCCCGTCGGCCACGACCTGCAGCTGATGCGGGGCGACACCGTCGTCGACACGGTGTACGTGGCACGAGACTCGCTCGAGTACACACAGAGAAGCCTGTATGCGCGCATTTGCTCTAAACTCAAACGGCGCGAACGGGCGGCGTCGTCGTCATCACAATCCTCCTGTTCGGACTTTGATCACTTGCGTTATGAGACGCCGTGTTTTGCATCGCCGTCGGTGGCTCGCTTAGTGCCTCGGGAGCTCATCGAGTCGTTTCTGGCTGCTAATGCATCGGCGGCGCTCAACGGTGGTGGTGGCGGCGGTGGTGGCGGCGGCGGCCATTCCGGAGATACCACCGAAAGATACCATCTCCAAGAGGCGCTCGAGCCCTACGAGCAACGAGTTCGAGTGTCGGCACACGGCCCACTACCAAATGATATTATTGACGATCCGATGAACGGCGACATTGTCGACGATGCGGCGATAAACGGCGACGATGCGCCGCCCTTTTATCCGTTTCTCGAGGAACAACTGGTGTTTTACAAAGAGGCAATCAATTGTCTCGTGGATGTGGATCATTCGGTTTGGGTCGGACGCATCGCCACAGACTCGTTGCTGTTTTTGGACTCTTGCCTGCGAACACCACCCGAGCAGTTTTTCGCAGACTTTAATGACGACGGTGGCGACTCAGGAAACGGAGGCAGCGGCCGCAAACGGAAGAGACGCGGCGGCCGAACGATGCGGCAGGTGAACGAGCAGGATGCGTCCTCGGGGGCGGTGGCGGCGACGACGTTGGATCGCAACGCACTGGCCGAGCGAATGTTGGACAATGCGGTGCATTGTGGCGCTTACACGTCGACTGTATCGACGCTGATGCGCTACGGGAAGATGAGCAGGACGGACGCTTGCAAGTATCTGATCAGACGCTACTCTGAGAATCGAGCGGGCGTGTTCGTGTGGACGAGATTGGGAATCACGCCCGCGCTCAACGTGTTCCTACAAAAGAATTTTTCGCGCACCGACTTTGTGTACCTGCTACTCAAGACACATCTGGGGAACGAGGCGGCGACGCAGCGACTCTACCAACTGGTTTGCAACGTGTTTGGCGAGACGCCATCGGTGTGTAACGTGTTTGCGCGCGACATTTACATCATGAAAGTGGCCGGGTCGACGGTGAGCTACTTTACCGGACGAAAGATGACCATCGATCGCGACTGTAAAATGCGCAAGTTTGTCATGCTAGTCGATGACGTGGAGATTGCTTCGTCCCACGTGGAGATCGAATGTGCCTATTCATACCGCACCAATTATGGCATCTTCAATCCCCTGACGGGAGTTTTTGAGAGCAACAGGCCCTCGCTCAACGAGCTCGTGTACCGCGAGATGGACCCGTCACTCGTGGAGTCCGGGCAATTGTTGCACTTTAAGCCGGCGCTGTTTCGCTTCGGACTAGACTGTTTTCTCAAGGCGCCGGCGTACATACGACACGTAGAGGCCACGGTGCCGGTCATGGTGCTGTTGTCCCCCCTGTGGCCCGTGTACAATCAGTACCCCGACTTTGGACGGTACCAGACGATGCCGATTCGCGACTTTGCCATCCCCGAATTCCAAACGCTCTTGGCCGATCTGAACTGCGCCTTTCGATACCCGTGGCCGGAGGATCTGTGCGATCGCGTCGCCGCCATCACGCGCACCACCGAACTGGGTGTGCTGATCGTGAATTGTCTCGGCGCGCTCTACACGCTGGCCAGATACGTCACCATAGACCCACAGGACGTCGTTCAGATTATCGTTTCGCTGCTTGGCCGCGCGCCGCACTCGTACATAGGCATACCCGAGTGGGAAACGGACAACGAGCACAATTTGATATTAAAAGCGCCGCCACCGCCCGGCAGTGACAATACTGGAGATGTCCTCGGCGGCGGCGGTGGTGGTGGTAACCACTGTGACTATGACGGTAACGATGATATTCTCCACGAGAGTTTTCTACGTGTGCTGTTGACGCGGCTCGAGGCGGCCGAGAACAAGTTTAGCATCATGCGTCAGATGAACGAGACTCTAGTCGAGGAGACGGACTCTCTCCCCCTGGCGACCAGCCTCACCTTCAAGAGTCTCAACGCCCAAACCTCGGTGGATATGACGGCCCTGTTCCGCAAGATTGGGTTCCGTCTCGAGACGACAAACGACGACGACCAACACGGCGCCACCACCGCCGCCGACCGAATGGACTTGAGCCGCTACGATTACGTTCGGTGTGCCGTCTTACTGGCCGCGTGGTTTACGCGCATGGGGGAAATGCACGTGCTCAACGACAGCTCCCTCTTTGTGTACATCAATGCCAAACGCACGACGCTGTACGCCCAACTGGTGGAGTTGGCTCGCGGCATGGCCGACGTGACCGTGGCCCGAGATCACAGTGAGCTCACCGACCATTTTTTGGCGTTTGTGGAGAGCAACGAGTGCGACGCTCGCGACGTCATTCATTACCCCGCGACGTTCGACGTGAACACGCTGCGGCGGTTGCACGCAGAGAGCGCCACCAACGCGCGATTGATGGGCGACGCTGCGGCGCTCGTAGCATCACCGTCCGCCCAGGAGAGGAGGGCTTTCGCGTCGGCCGTCGTGCACCTGTTGCGGTCGGGCAGTTTTCAATATGATTACTTTGTGGAATTTTGCAAAATAATAGCCAACCTCGAATACTTGGGCAACCGGCTACGACTCGGCTACAATCTTTACGGCACCTCCAGTTCGGGCAAGAGTTTTTTCGCCGAGCTGATGGATCGGGTGTTTGCGTCGGGCTCGACCTCGATTCTCAGCGCTCGGTTGTTTCACGACAACCGGCCTACCGACAACGACATAAACGCCATCCTGTTGGGCACCAACTTTCTAGTGCGACTAAACGAGGACGACGAGCTTTTGGTGGACGCGTTCAAAAAGTACGTCGATTTCAACTATCTGAGCACCAGAGACATGCAAAAGAACCTGAGCACCAAATACGCCATCCGGGCCAAAGTGTTTTTCATGAGCAACCATTACGTACAAGTGAACAAGCCGTTCGACTGCGGCTTTCAAAACAAATACTATCCGCTGTTTTTCAACTTTGATTTTGTGAATGTGCACGCGCGACTGGATCGGCTCATGGAACACCGGTCGGCGCTCAAACTGTACACGACTAAATATTTAGGCGGCCAGATTCTCATTCAGCGCTACCCGGCCGGCAGCATAGACTCGTTGGACGCAGAGGTCACGGTGTTGTCCCGACAGTTTTTGACGCGCTTCTTCTTCTTCGACACGGTAACCCCGGTCACGGCGAAAAAAACGGGACTCGTGGAACATTTGCATTCGCGCTACTTTTGCATAACCAATCCGATTCAATTCTTCCACGACACGGTCGAGGTGAGGCCGACGAACCGGGGCCTCGAAGAGAGTCGCGTGCGACAGATTCTGTTCAACTGGTGGGAGAAGCACAAGGCAAACTTTGCGCGCATCAAGCATTTTGGTAACATTGCGGACACAATCATCAACCACTTGGGACGCTATCGCGTGGGGAAAAGGTACAATTTGGAATTTATCATGAGCAAGTAAACACTGAGAACGTGACAAAAAAGGGGAAATGATTCGACTAGTGTCTCCAAACATAATAAGATGTCGTCGAGACGAAAAGAATCTACAGGATGTAAGGGACGTAAAAAACTTAAAAACTTTTTCACTATCACGTCCCCGAAGACGGGGCGATCGCTGGAAATCCCGCCACTCACCAAAAACGAGGTCAAGCGGGTGATTAGAGATTTAATGGAACAGTACGAATGCACGACGTCCGAGTCGCCGCCTACAGGCGTGCAGGCTGACGTGGCAGAGTGGCTGATGCATATAATGCTCAAAAAGACGTACGATGTTTTGAACCATGCGGCCCACTTGTGTATCTTGTCCGAAAGACGAACGATAAAGGAGCGCGACGTGCTCACCGCAATTCGTGAACACCGGCCCGTGATACTCTCTGAACAGGACAAAAAAGTGTGTACAATCGCGACGCACGAGACCTACTAAGTAGCTACGTACAGAGCTAGCCCCACCCCTCCCCAATTGGTTACTTGTAATAATAATTATTGTGAAATGTTTGAAATAAAAGTATTTATTTGAAATCAAATAACAATAATTGTGTGTTTATTTTCTGCGCATCAAAGTATAACAATAATTGCGGTGACAAATGTTTTATTAGAGAGGTACTACATAAGCCATGAGCAGCGATATTACTACTCGTTACGAGGCACTGCGAGTTTGCGGCGTTTTACGCTCCTACGAGGTGTTTGAGGACGGCTCCGGCGTCCGCGTTTCCCTAGCGGTTGCAGGCGCTATGTCGACCGTTTACGAGTTGCGCGTCATTCTCACGTCTGGATCTCACAAGCAGAGAGACGACGCCGCGCAAAGGGCCGCCTCGACGGTCCTCGTTGTGGAAGAAAAGGCCGGCGGCGGCAACGACGACGACGATCGCGTCCGTCGTTTGAGTTTGCAAACAAACGCCCCGCGTGCTCTATTTCCGCACGCATTGTGGGCCGTCACAGTGTCTCTAGTGATGCACGCGGCGGCGGCGGCACCTGTAGCGGGTTCGACGTACTACGACATTGAAAAATGGTATGCCACACCGGGCGCGGAAGACGCCTCGGTTGAATGCCCGTGTTACATAGCATCCGACACCACCAACGGTGGGCACAGCAGTTACCGCCTCGGCCCATACAGCCGTCGGCAACTCTTCACCACTCTGGCCACACCCAAAGGTCTGTGCGCACCCGCCCTGTCCGGATACATGCCGGCGGCGGTGCGCGGTGCGTTCCTGCGAGCAAAACTACCCAACGCCACATTGGGTCCCGTGAAAAAGTATTTCGCGTTCGCCGCGGACGCGTTGGCGCCCACCATGCGCGCCCTGCAAGATTGCATGAGTCGAGGCGTGGTGCGCGAGGCGCTCGAACGCAGCAATGTCCAAGTCCGTCGACACAACGGCCGCGTGATCCGGATGATTAAAGAGATACACAGTAGCGACGGCGGCGGCGGCCCCGCGGCTCGCAACCTGCTCGACGCCTATCGGGGCGTAGAGTCGACGGTCGACGACTTTCTATCGGCCGAGGCGCAAATCTTCGGCTCGGGCGTACTCGGTGTCTTTGATCTCGACACCCTCGCCGAACGTCACGGCGACTTTTGGACCATACAAGTGCGCACCGACGACCGTTTGAATCCAAAGGAACTGCTGGCTCCGACCATCGACTCTGTGCAGCAGCAGCAGTAGTAGTAATAGTAGTCGTATGGTGGTGAAACACTCTGATTGACGCTCTCCGGTCACACACATGAACGGATGGATTTTTTGCATGGTGTGTGTGTGTGTGTGTGTGTGTGTGTGTGTGTGTGTGTGTGTGGCAAAAAATACCATCTAGGATGCGATAATCACTTGTTCCATTTCATAACTAAACTGTTGATCCACCTGCTGCGCGTGCGGCAAGTACACGATAGAGCTCACTCTCTCGCTAATATCGGCGTCCGTGAACCACACCACTGGAAGCTGGTGCATGACGTCGTTCTCACCAGTAAACACGCGCGCGTAACCTTTTTTGAGGAGCGGTGACGATCCTAGAGTCGTCAGATCGTAACCTCCGTCCGTTTCCACAAAGAGACCCGACGAGACGCTCCACATTTTCAACGCTTGCACGACGGCGTTCACCACGGTCTTGACGTTCGCCTGACTGAAACCGGACTGTTCCATTACCTTTGCCCACTCGTCCACGGTGGTCAGAAACACGCACATGCGGCTCAGCATGACGCCAATAATCTCGGCGGTGGGCAGCGGCAGTTTTATGGCCGGCATGAGCCTGCGATCGCCGGGTCGACGCGTTCAATGTAGTTGGTCGCGGCCGCCACGAATACGTTGCGCGACAACCGTTTGGGATCCAAGTGGTGCAGAAAGACGGCCGTGAGCGAGGCTTTCACTTCGTTTGCGTCACGGCCGGTGATGGTGTCTATTTCGTCAAAGAACAACAAGACAATTTTTCCGCGGTCACCGCTCGCGGACGCGGCGGTGAAAATGTCGGCAAGCAGCGTCTCCGCCGCGCCAAAGGTCGGCAAAAACAAGTCGGAATTGGTGATGAACACGTACTGAGCGTCCATCTGGCGGGCGGCCGCTTCCACGAACGTTGACTTGCCCGTACCCGGTGGGCCGTACAGTAACATGGCGCCGTACGAGTTGGCGTTGAGACCGTACTTGGTGAGCGTCGTTATGCTCATTATTCGCTGTTTCTCCGCGGCCATACCGACAATATCGTCGAACGAAACCAAGGGCTCGCGTGTGTATCGCTGCAGAGTCGAAACGCCCGCGTCATCGGCGCTGCCGCCGGCGATCAGCGCTTCGGACGTGAGAAACTTGCTCAGTTCCACCGTGCGCTTGGCCGTTTTGAGATTTTCCAAAATGACAGACGTATTGTCCAGAGCCACGGTCAGCGCGGTGATATCGCTATGTGTGAGTGCGCGCAGGCGGTTAATGGTGCCGCTGAGAATTATCCACGACGCGTAGACGTGCATCGATTCCGGCGGCAGACCGCGGCGGTGAGTCTTGAAATGATTGGCAATCACCGCGCCCACGTCCTGGAACACGGCGTCCGCGCGCGACAGCAACGTTACCAAGTTGCCGGGCGAGTAGTCGAATTTTTTAAACTCGCCATCAAGCGTCTGCAGGCGGCGTTTCAACGTGGACACGTTCCGAAACTCGGCGGCGTGCTCGTCTACAGCTGGTTCGGCCCACATTTTTATACTCGCTCGGTGTTCTTATTACGTGCATACGATCGGTCCTCTGTTGTATCGACGACGACGACGTCTCGCTGTATACTTTAACATGCACATTAATGTCGTATTAGAAGTGAGCCATGTGCTCTGATACTGGGCGGGAATCGTGTCATGATGCTGGGCGGCGGGTGATGGTTGGGTGGACGACGGTTGGGCGGACGGCGGTTGGGCGGGCGGCGGTAATTCCCTTCGCGCTCAGACAGGCGTCACGTTCGATTAATTCTAATACTTAATCCTGGACAACTGTCGTATTAGAAATGAGTCG